>JBBPDC010045567.1:0-11614 GCA_037974485.1 Hemigrammopetersius urotaenia
CATCTCTATGAGTGTGAAACCATTCCAGTCCAGTGTCTGTTAAATTCCTACACAAACACCTCATTCTGCTTCATGAGAGACTGATTAGTGGTCAGCTGAATCACATCTTATTTAAATTGAAGGCAAAGTTGTTCAGTTCAATACTTGGACCTATAACAGATAAAACCTTAAAAAGTGAACAATGTCTCACTAATTTTGTCCGAAGATATGTATTACATTACAAGAAACAATAAGGTTAATTTTGTTCTTGAACAAGGCTGTGTTTAATCTAAAACAGCCAAGAAATATGAATGTGAAGTGCTGTTAGCTTTATGCTTTTTTATTTTGTGCTTTTATTTATTTTATATACAGTAAGCCCCTGTTATTCGCGGGGGTTATGTTACATGAGCACCCGTGTATAATGAAAAACCGCGTTGTTGTGTTTTGGACAAAAAATGCCTTAGAATGCCTATTTTGATAGTGTAAACCCCAAATATGCCTTCAGATGTGCTCCCAGAACACTTTAATTTCATTTGAAACAGTTTAATACATTACCCTTAACGAAAATGTGAAGATAAACCCGAGTCACGAATGAGAGAGACAGACCGAGAGAGAGAGAGACGATCCGTGCACTCCAGAACGAGAGAGAAAAAGAGAGAGAGAGACGCGCTCCGGAAAAGTCACAAACGAGAGAGAGCGCGCGCGAGAGAGAGATACAGAAAGAGAGAGAGAGAGAGAGAGAGAGAGAGAGAGAGAGAGAGAGAGACGCGCTCCGGAAAAGTCACGAACAAGAGAGAGAGACACAGAGAGAGCGCACGCGAGAGAGAGATATAGAGAGAGAGAGCGACAGAGAGAGACAGAGAGAGCGAGAGAGTAAGAGAGAGCACTACGGCCATGCATGGGGAGCCAGAAGAACTAAAATGAGTTTAAAAAAAACCAAAAAATATTGGCTCGAAAAAAGCAAAACAAAGCGGAGAATATTTGCAAGTTCCGCGTTGTTTTGAATATTTCCGCGTAAAACGATCAGTTTCGTTCTCAAAAAAACCCCCAAACGCATGTTACTGGATCCGCGAGTTCCCATCCGCGTAAAACTGGGGGTTTACTGTAATATTATATAAAAGTACACTTAATTTCTACTTTATGTATTTCCGCCTGACATCATTACACTGAAGAAACACACTCTTCTGGTTCTGCCTGGTTCAAAACGATTTCATGTGATGCTCCCTAATGTGACCACAGCCTTTACTGAAATCTAATCTTGCCATGGCGATCGTCACCTCCCTGCGATTTGAGGGCCGTGGGGGAGTTTGGAGTCTCTGGTCCGGCTGGTCTTTCTACAGGTGCTCCACGCAGCCCACTGTGACTTTAACAGGCGGAGGGAGAGGCCAGCCAAACACACTTGTGCTCCATTAGGTCGATAAAAGTCAAGACTTTTACTAGCTGTGCGGAGGCCGTAGGGGAAGGACGCATGCTGTAAAGTCCAGCGTGCAGAGATGTTCTAAACAAACATCCCGTCGCCTCACGCCCATCAGAGCTGCAGCGAGAGGCTGCGGGACGGAGCAGCTGGGTCACTCCACTCTCCGACACAATACCGCATTTATTATGTTTAAATACTTCGACTTCCTCTATGACAACTATTTTCATAGCCAGGCTTCGGGCAGCGTCTGGTTCATGTTTCGCCCCCAACAATGCTAGACACGGACATTCTAAACACACACTGCTGTTACTGAAGTTCTCCACTGGTCCTGCCTGAGTTCAGTCCAAACACACCTCTCACCAACATTCCTTCAGGGACCACAGCCGGGGGGGTGAGAGAGAGAAAGAGAGAGAGGAGAGAGAGAGTGAGGAAGAGAGGAGGGGGGGGTGAGGGAGAGAGTGAGAGAGAAGAGAGAGATATGGGCATGGGGGGGGAAGACAGAGGCAAAGATAGAGGGAGTGACAGACAAACAGAGAGTGAAAGAGAGAGATGGATGGAGGGAAAGAAAGAAGGAGAGAGAGAGAAAGAGAGAGAGAAAAAAAAGAGAAAGAGCGGAAGAGAGAGCTAATTTCAGATCCCCTCTCCTCGGCCTCCAAAACAGAGAGTGAGAGAGAGAGACAGAGACAAAGAGAGAGAGAGAGAGTTAGTGAGCGAGAGAGAGAGGTGTGAAAGAGAGAGAGACAGGCAGAGAGAGAGTGAGAGAAAGAGACAGTGAGAGTAAGTGAGTGAGTGAGAGACAGACAGAGAGAAACAGAGAGAGGGAGAGAGAGAGTAAGCGAGAGTGAGAGAGAGAAAGAGAGAGAGAGACAGAATGAAAGAGACAGAGAGAGAGAGTGAGTGAGCGAGAGAGAGGAGAGAGAGAAAGAGAGTGAGTGAGAGAGAGAGAGAGAGGGAGAGAAAGAGAAAGAGAAAGAAAGAGAGAGAGGGAGAGAGTAAGAGAGAGAGAGAGAGAGAGAGAGAGAGAGAGAGAAAGAGAAAGAGAGAGGGAGAGAAAGAGAAAGAGAGAGAGAGAGAATGAGAGAGGGAGAGAGAGAGAGTGAGCGAGAGGTAGAGTGAGAGAGAGAGAGGGGAGAGAGAAAGAGAGTAAGTGAGTGAGAGAGAGAGGGGAGAGAGAGAGAGACCCCCTGGTGGATCACTTCTTCTAGCCCTCCAAACCACAAGTCGTTTGCAGCGCGGGGTCGCTAACGACTGAGTTTCGTATGAAGCAGGGCTGCCCCTGTAAGCGATCTGTCCAATAAAGCAGCAGGTGAGAGAGGCCTCTGGGTCCCAGTGCACAGATCCAGCGCGCCATTAACAAGCTCCCAGCATGGCGGCCGAGTGTTAAATCACCCCATAAAACTCACAGGCCACATCGCTGGCCCTCCCGCTCACACAGCCCACAACAAGTTGTCAGGGGGAACGCCCGGGCTGCGACTGCAACATCTGTGCTGAGGAATGGGGTGTCCCCCCTCCCAACCCCCCCCCTCCTGCATGATGAACAGGAGTCAGGAACTGAATGTACCATCATTTCCAAAGCCACTTCAAGTAAACTTAAAGCCCTTATGTGCATTTAATGGCTGGACTGCTGGCAGTAATACAGTTTTCTCCCAGAAAAACCCATGAATGCTGATCTGCATAAAACTGAGGGGTTACTGTATACATAATTTCAAAGAAGTTTATGTTCCAAAGAAGTCTACAAACACATGGTCAAAGTCAAAGTTAAAGCACCAATGAGCCTTAAACTGAGACTCTCCTCTGCTACTGAAACACTTGAGCTTAAATGAAGCGAGCAAGAATCAGGAGTGGTTAGATGGGGAGGGGGTCACTCTGGGTGGAAAGAGTGAAGACGTTGTTTGGTAACGGGGTATACAAGACATCTCGATACAAGTGAGAGAGCAAAAGCGAACCAAACAACGGGCCTCGTTTACTTTTTCAGGGCAAAAGTAACAGGACACGAACAGTGGCAGTTGTTTTAGTCTTGGTGTACTTGGCACGAGCATTTTCTGGAGAATTTTATTTTATTTTGCACTTTATAATACACATTCCTCTTGTCTTGGTGTCTCAGAGCAATTTCCTCTAGTATCAATAAAAATGTTCTGATTCTGATTCTATAGATAGATACTTTATTCATCCCTATGAGGAAATTAATTTATAGTTACACAAAATATCATAAAAAATGCATTGATAAAAAAGGTGACTAAATAAAACTATCCTATTCATTAAGCTGTAGTATTGCCTTGTTTAGAGTATTGTGATTCGCATGGTATTCGTATCAGAAATCAGAGTAAAGGTATCGCACCAACCGTAGCGCAGAATTATTTCATTTGAGGAGATTAACGTTGACACTGGGTAAACTATGAATGACACACAATTTAAAACTTTAGTTGATTCAAATCAACTGTTGGAAGCAAAAATACACTAAACCTGGAAGATCATGTAAGACCACCAAAAAGAAGCAAAAGTCTCTCTTTTACAAATCAAGACGAAATTGTTCAACTGACCCAAGATGAGCCAAAGACTCATCTCAGAGGATTCTCAGAGGACCACGAACCAGGAGCCAGGAGCCTCGGGAACAGGACAGACTCGTTTATGTGCTACATGGTAGGTAAAAAGTCTCAAGGGAACCCAAAATGGATGGTTAATCTGCACCAGTTTGCACCAGAGTGCACCAGAGTGCTGGGAAGAAGGAAGTGTGGATAAAATTAAAAGCTTCTAGCAGATCTTATGCAGCTTCTCAGTGAATATTGTAGTGATGGGGGCGGAGCTTATCTCGGGTCCATGTGATTTTGTTATTTTCTGCTTTCTTCATTTACAATTAATTGTGGATTAATATTGAAAACAAACAATGACGAAGGAACACATGGAATTGTGCAGTAAACAAAAATGTGCAGTAGAACCGTAATGGATCACTAACTGTGGACCAACCCGACCATCACAACTGATGATCCCAAACACATTAAGAATGAACTCTTGATGAAGAAACTCCTGTAAATTAAACACCATTCCAGGTCGATTCCTCATGAATCTGAGTGAAATAAATGCCAAGAGTTCGCAATTCTGTCATCAGAGCAACAGGTGTGTTTTCAATATTAATCTACAATGTAGCCGATAATAAAAACAAAGGAAATCGTGGAATGAGAAGGTGTGTCTGGTACTGACCGGTACTGTACATACACATATATTTATATTTGCGACCTTCCATTTTTGTGGTTTTAATGACTGGTGCAGGTGACTTCTGTAATACAATGTTGTTCAGGGTCCATCTGAAAACCAGTGATAAGATACTGTAAAAATAGTGGGAACTTTCTCCAAACTTGTACTGTTTCACACCATGTGGCCAAACTGACAGCCCTGAGACAGCGGTGGGGGAGCAGCTACAGCAGGGTCAATTACTGGTGAAATTGCAACCAAGGGATTACAATCCTTTTCGACATTGTTATGGTGTAGAACAGATTTTGGATTCCATTACTTGGGTTAAGAGGGCACATGTCTGTGTTCCTATTGGAATTTCGACACTAGTCAGGCTGTAATCTGAGATATCCCTTGCTTTGATCACGGCCTGTTTCTGGAGTGCTGCAGTTTGGTGGTATTGAGCAAATGTGGCAATTTTCAGACTCTGGGAGAACTTCAGGAGGAAACTCGATCCATGTCTTCAGGCTATAGAAAAAAAGGCCCCAAAAAAAGCCTGGCAGTGATCCATAGAACTGACTCTGATGAACCAGCAGAAGAACCATTCCACAGGTGCTCCAAACCCACCTCCCACACATTCAGCAGCAGCAGCAGCAGCACCAGCAGAGAACCAGATTCTGTGAGAACTTTCCACTGCTGGTTTGTAGCACCGGTGCAGGCCTCTGCGTTCAACCCGCGGAGGAAAACAGCCCACCTCTCCACATCAGATGCAGAAAACAGCCAGGGCCTTTTTTGCAGGGTTTCCTGTTTATCTTGAGGGTTATATTTAAAGGGTCAATAAACCTCGAGGTACACTGTTAAAGTGAAATGAACTGTTTTTACAGTGAGCGCTCAAGTTGAGCAGACTGTTCGAGAGTGAGGCCCTGAGAGCCGAAGGACAGATGTGCTCCTGCTGGCTGAGCTGTCATGCTTCAGTTACTGAGGGCATGAAGAGGGTGGCAGTATGAGCTTCTAGCGCACACAAATCTGGGCTTTTTGACACACTAAGGGTGTAAATCAATGGACCTCAAAAGGTTTCCATTAAATTTCCATTAAATTTATTATGATTTGCTATTTTTGGTACAATACAAACAATAAACACACTCTCTTATTAATCACAGGTATACACTGGACATTCTCTGCCCTGCTGCAGCTACTATGTGCACACTTATTTATTGAGCTTTGGTCAACTGCACTGTATGTCCAGTATTATTATATGGTTGCTCCTTTTCTTGCACTCTCTCAGTTCTCTTTGCACTCTGGATAGTCCTGTCCTGCCTTATTATCAACCGCGCAATCACACTTCACAATTTCTCACAGAAATGATTTCTAGTTTTTGTTCTTTAAGTTGCACTGTGGTCCTGGAGGAACACTGTGGTCCTGGAGGAACACTGTGGTTCTGGAGGAACACTGTGGTACTGGAGGAACATTGTGGTTCTGGAGGAACACTGTGGTCCTGGAGGAACACTGTGGTCCTGGAGGAACACTGAGGTCCTGGAGGAACACTGTGGTCCTGGAGGAACACTGTGGTCCTGAAGGAACACTGTGGTACTGGAGGAACATTGTGGTACTGGAGGAACACTGTGGTCCTGGAAGAACATTGTGGTCCTGGAGGAACACTGTGGTTCTGGAGGAACACTGTGGTCCTGGAGGAACACTGTGGTTCTGGAGGAACACTGTGGTACTGGAGGAACACTGTGGTCCTGGAAGAACACTGTGGTCCTGGAGGAACACTGGCGGCCCTGGAGAAATGCTGTTTAATTTCTCTGTGTACTGTATGGTTGAAATTACAATGAACTTACTTGACTTTAGAGTTTGTGCTCACACATTACCGAAAGGCATTGTAAGAGTATCTGAGGGGTTGTAGTGGAGTGAAGGCTGGTTTGCTTTGTTGCTGTTTTTTGTAGGATGATGAAAACCCTGTCTGTTGATGCATGCATGTTCATTGCATGTTCATTTTCTGAACCACTATCCAGGGTCCTGGAGTCTATTACAGCTGCCTGAGGGAGAAAGGCACAGACACACCCTGGACAGGTCACCAGTTCATCATAGGGCATAACATACATCTAGCATCGTTAGCATCTCCAGTCCATCTGACAGGAAGGTCTTTGGATTGTGGGCGGAAACTGAAGCTCCTGGTGGAAAAACCACACAGAAAAGACCCTCAACCACTTGGCTGGGAGGCAACACACTACACTCACCATCCCACCCATCTGTAAAAATAAAGGGAAAAATTCCCATCACTGACATCATCAAATATCTAAAGTGCTTTTATTATAAAATCTTAAATTTGTTGCAAATAAAACAAAAGAACTGCAACCAAATACGGTGCCCTTACATCTTCTAACTACACATTCTGAAGAGGCATCCCTGAGGGGATGGTACTTGCACTCTGAAAGGCCTCGTTTTTTATCGAGAGTGAGGTAAAGCATATCCGGTTGGTGTCGAGTCTGAGGGCACTAGGGCACGTTCACAAGGTGCCTCGGAATGGCAGCAGAGGACATGGGCGAGTGCATTTGGAGGAGCACTCATCCGAGACAGGTCGAGTTCATGAAATAGAGATCCTGTTGCTCATTACCAGTACAAAAGGTCCGAACTCCTCCGAGTACTTTGATGGCTTTTCTTTTGTTAGAAAGAATCCGAGGCATTTTTCCATTTTCGCTTCCTTTGTACTGACTTTGACCTCGTTCTCCTTCGCAGGCCGCTGTCCCGACTCGCCGCAGCCATCCCGTGTGTCAAACGGACTCCCACGGCTGGAAAATTCAGACGAATCTCGGCGCTTGGGATCCTTTCTCGTGTGAAACGGCCATGAGGTGTTCAGAATGTTTACGAGATTTGCTACAAAGTGACGCCGCCTGACAGATTTAACGCTAAAAAAACCTTCGAAGTGATGTCAGTAATGGAAACTGTGCATTTTGACAAACATACCTAACATGCAGTTACGCATAAATGCAGCATCACAGGACAGAAATCTCACCATCCTGTAACAACCAGAGTAAAACAGCCTCAACTCAGAACACATTTTTGTGGAGGAGGTCTTATTATGGAACTTTATGGAATTATTTCATGATTACATTCCAATAAAATAAATCACTGACACATTCAGTCTAAAGAACTAAGGACAGATAGTTCAGTTCTGTTAGATTTTGCACACTGTACAGGTCTTGCTTCTGTTTGTAATGTTTGTAATATTTGTTTAGTTTATTACCTTAGTTTAGCCTTTCCAAATTATTTGATAACTGCCCAGTCTTAAGGGTCGACTCAGGTTGTATAAATGTGACAAATGAAGAATCTTGAATCACTCCACGACTGAGGTGCACCGTGAGTCACCTTTCCTGGAGACATCGGAATAAACAAAGCCACGCTTTCTCCAGGCATCAACAGAGAGGAGCTCTTGCATAAACAAAGAAATGGACGCTATACAGTTTGCATTTTGGCAGGTGCAGATTAAGAGATCGACGCACAAACACATTTAGTTCAAGTTTAAACACAAAATGGTAAAACTTTAAAAAACGACTCCACTGTTCAAACGTCTGGAAGGTTTTTCGAAATATAAAACGACACATAAAATGATTCAAATTTGCTCACCATCAGGAGGACAGTAAGAAAATTGAATTAAAAGTCAAGGAATGTTAGACATGTCAGAGCTTATTGAGAATTGTAAATGAGTTGTAGAACATCAAAAATACAAAAAAAGTCATTTTCAAAAGTAGTCGTCAAAAGTTCTAAACTACAGAAGCAAAAGTTGGGCCCCAAACAGGTCTAGGTTGATCGACTACATCTGTGGTGAATGGAAACTTGCTTACATTTAAATATTTTAATATTTTAATCCACTTTGTTGCTGTGTATAAGCCGAGATAAGAGTAATGTGGGGCATGAGATCCCAAGCTACCATATGCTAACCAACAGGAAATGGATGAAGCTCCAGTCTATCCATGTAGGGCTGAAATAATGAGGGATTAAGACAAACGGAAGCGGGAAGTGACAGATAAATATGAGGCCCTGAAGGCCTAGGATTAGCAGGTAAAGGTTATTGTGAAGGAGACGAATTCTCACGGGAGCTATACGGTCCTCGCGACCCCTCTAACCTTTTAATTCAGTTTACTGTAATCACACGGGATGTCTGCTTATTATCTGTCCTGATTTTCAACCCTTCATCCCTGCCACATCTGACACCATGAACCTGGAGGCGCTAATCTATTCCTGATGGTTACAGGGAAGGTTTCCAGGCATGTACAGGTCTGCGTTAATGCAGGGTGGCAGCTTCCGAAGTTGTGGTTCCAAAAAACCAAGACGTAACAACTCCACAAAGGAAACGGGATGTGACACCTAATGGGAAAGTACAGATTTCAGCTAATCATGTGCTTCACACGTTTAAATCAAGCCAATTATGATTGGAATTATGGACTGCTGAACGTCATCTGAAGGCCCCAACACATCTGAAGGCCCCACTGTACTGTGAGAGACAAGTTTAAATCCAACTCTGAGTAGATTTTCAGGGGTAAGGTACCATCCTCACACAGTGAATGGGTTAATGCAGAGAATTATTTCACACTGTTCACACTGTGTGCTGTGCTGTGGTGTGTTCATGCATGACTATAAGGGCCCACTTTACTTTTATGCCATTTAGCAAACGCTTGTATCCAAAACGACTTACATTCCTTAACTCCAGGGGACAGTCTCCCTGGAGCACCTTAGGGATTAAGGCTCTTGCTCAGGAACCCAGTGGTGGTGTGCTGAAGGTAGAATTCGAACCCATGACCTCTTGGTCCAGAGGCACGTATCCTACCCACTAGGCCTCACCACCACTTTATCAATTACATTTTAAAAAGCCAAATGCAAGCCACTTTATGATAATAAGCACCGCTGGTTCTAGTCTGTTTTATGCTGAACCAGGTGAGACACCTTCCCTGGTCAAACTGCTGGTCTGTTATGATTGTTGACCTGGCTGTCACTGCAGTTCCCCCCTGCTGCTGTTCTCAGAATGCAGACTGTCCTCATGTAAAAGCATGAGCTGATTTGAGGCACCATGCTGTACCTAAATTGTACTGCTATGGCTCAGAACTTGCAGCGCGCTTTGATTTTCCAGTGTTGCTCATCAGTGTAAAGTGATCATTCTGTCATATGTGAACACACCACAGCACACAGAGTGAACAGTGTGAAATTCCTCCTCTGCGTTTAACCCATTTAACCCGTTCCTCAAGTGAAGCAGCGGGAAGCCAGGAACACATCAACCAAGGACGGTACCTCGCTCAAGGGTACTGCCACTAGCAGTCTTGGGATTTGTATTTTATGTTAAGCTGTAAAATGTTACATGATTTCTACACACATAGCTAACAGCCAAAGAAAGAAAACAATTAACGAATTTACCTTGGAACTAAAAATCTGATTTCAGTAAATATAAACGGTGTCAAACAGTCTAGAACTGGTGTTTACCCTCAGGACTCAAGAGTGTATCAGTAAACTCTGATTTCACTAAATATAAACAGTGTAAAACAGTCTAGAACTGGTTTTTGTTCTCCTACACGCTCACCTTTGCTGCGTTTTGTCCTGGCGCGCCGCAGCCTGGCTGCTCTCCGGAGCCCCTCCCTTTGTAGGCTTTCCCCCCCACTTCAAGAAATTTGTTCATTTTTGTTCTTTATGTTCATTTGCATGTGACACTGTTTTTAAACCCTAATAATAGTTTTAATTTTTTTACATGTTTTTAAATGACAGTAACTTTGGTTCTTCGTGACACAGGAGGGGTGGAGGTAGCTCAGTGGGTACGAAACTTGCCTCCGGACCAAGAGGTCACAGGTTCGAATCCTACCTTCAGCACAACCACGGGGTCCCTGAGCAAAACCCTTAACCCTGAGATGCTCCAGGGAAACTGTCCCCTGTAGTTAGGGAATGGAAGTCGCTTTGGATAAAAGCGTCTGATAAATGCCGTAAATGTAAATGTAACACCAAACAAAGCTCAGCATGACGCCTGACACCAACGTCTCAACAGACACCGGGAGAATTTCCATCCTTCCATTTGATGATGATTTACTATTTGCTGCACATCTGGTATGAGACTCGCAGTTTAAGGGTTTTTAATGAAGACGTTCTCATGAGAACACCTCAGAGCTTGTTCATATTCTAATACTATTCTTAAATTAATTCATTTTTCCCTCTGAAATATTCACTGTTCACAGTAAACAAGATGCCAGTATGGTTCCTGGGCCGTTCCAGAGCTTTCTCAATGGTGCTGAGAAGACAGGTCCTGTTCAGTCAGGTGAGAGTGTTTAGGATTGCGAAAGCATGAGTCTCCTGCCCCGTCAACAGCACTTTCCTTTGAATATCTCAGAGCCAGTCAAAAGACTCGCATTCTTTCCACCTGCTGAGCCTGCGTCCCACACAAAGCAGCACAGAGACGAATCACTTCAAAGCTTCCACGAACTCCTGTTCAAAGTAACATCGTCCGCCTGTGAGGCGAGTGAAGAGACGCTGCTATCTGAGGATTAGTCCCGAGTCTAAAGACGGGCTTTTCTAAAGCTGATTGTCCACACAGCTAGGCTCGCCTTTGTGTGCCCGCAGCCCCTGGCTTGTCTCTGTTGGTACAGTGAGCCGAGCACAATGTCGCACAATGGATCTCACGACACCGCAGCTCGCAGAAAACAAACGTGTTGTGATATTTTTCCACCAGGTTTCCAGGCCACTAGAAAGAAGGGCTTGTGTTTCTGACCACACGTCACTCAACGGTGCCCGATACTTCACAGCGCTGGCTTTTCCGAGACGTTTCCCGAAGGTTAAATAAGAGCAGGTCCTGTTACCGTGTCTTCCACACCTGAAGCAAATCATTTGCCGTCACTAAGGGCATGAGATCATTCACAATTAACCCTTTCTTTTCCAATGTGATTTTGAAGTCATGCTATATTTTGTTGTCAGTTATAATCATCAACTTTAAAAGAAAAAAAACACTTGAAATATATCAGTCTGTGTGGAATGAATGTATACATTATACAAGTTTCACTTTTTGAATGGAATTAG
>JBBPDC010045577.1:0-11613 GCA_037974485.1 Hemigrammopetersius urotaenia
TTCATTTTGTAAAGCTGCTTTGTGACAATGACCATTGTTAAAAGCGCTATATAAATAAAATTGAATTGAATTGAACAATTAGAAGGGGAACCAACAACCTTCTCTTTCTGGAGATTCTAGATACCTCACTGACTGTAGAGCCAGACTGTAACCAGGTTCATAATAATAATAATAATAATAACAACAACAACAATTGTATAGGCCATAAGTGAATTTATTTTGGTGGATAATTATGTTTTTTTGTGAGAGGGCACCCTTTACAGATGGTGAGGTTACTTCCAGACAAAGGTTAGTTTGCAAAATCTTGGAAGGAAAACGAGCCAACAAGATACCGTTATTAACCTCAGGCTCAGCCTAAGCCCCAGCCTTGGTGACGTTCTGTTCACTGTCCGTGTGAAGCTTCAAACATTGCAGTTATCTAAGTGACTTTAGTTATATTTACATTTTCTTTTTACAGTATATATTTTTTTTGCATTAAATGAAGAAGTGAACAGCAACTTGTGAATCTCTTTTGGGGAGTGGCTAAAGGCTGCGAGTCAGCATGGTACCTGTATTCCTCAGGTGGCAAAATGAAAGTGAGGGTTAAATAGAAAACAAAACTTTTGCTTTTGTCTCTTCAACAACAACAATAATAATAATAATCACATAATCGTTTCAACTCGTTAATAACGTGCTGTTTATTCACATTGGAGGATTTTTGGAATATTGCCGACAACCGACAACAAAGGAAAACTTCTTGTCGCTTTTGGGGAAAAGGTATTTTGTTTGAAAAGTTGTGGATGGACTTTCATTTTTGAGCTTTTGTGGACACTTTGTGGGTTAATCGAAGAAGCACAGTTCAAGTGTCTTAGAAGTTTCAGTGCTGGAAAATCAAACAAAACAAAAAAAGTTCTCATCAAGTTCTGATGAGGCAGACAAGGCTCCCAAAGATAGTTATCTTTGAAAATAACTATGCAGAGGAGATGAGTTAACACAGTCCCCAGGAAAGATATGGTGCATTCCACACCATGGGGTGTATGACCCTAAAAAGAAAAATCACAGAGTGGCTTTTGACTGTGCTGCTTCACACCCGGGGTGGGTGTGGTGGGGTGATTCGGCTTTGGTCAGAGGTTCATTTCCTGGATAAAATTGCTCTATTCTTCTCCTATGGCAGTTAATACTCAGAGTATTCAGAGTATTTTCCTCTGTATCGTTCCACTCGTCAGGGTTGCCCGTTAAGTCCTCTTTGCTATTGCCATTGAGCCACTTGCCGCTGCCCTTCGGTCTGATCCTTATATAACTGGACTGATTAGAAATGGCATTGAACAGAGAGTCTGTCTTTATGCAGACGATTTGTTACTCTACATTTCTAATCTTTCTGTTTCAGTTCCATCTGTGCTTGATATTCTCATGTCATTTGGTTGCATCTCTGGCTATAAGGTAAACTTGGACAAGAGCGAGTTTCTTCCCTTGAACAATGCTGCCCGTAATACCTCTCTGGATTTTCCTTTCAAAATTGTTCAATTGGGTTTTACATACCGAGGTATTCTGGTAAGAATCAAATTGATGGAATTGCCAATAGAGTGTAACTAATCCGTAAAAATACCAATCTGTTTCAGTGGAGATATGTCAGCAGCAAAGACAATCCTGCTGATGATGCCTCAAGAGGACTGAGCGCGGATAACTTTATGGAAGCCTGAGGAAGGTTGGCCTGTGGCATAAGGATCAATGTTAGAAAGTGATCCAGAGGTCAGGAAAAATGCTGTTACATCCACTACAATAGTAAAGAACACTCCCACTGATTGTCTAATTTCATTCTTTTCAGATTGGATAAGGCTACTTAAGGCAATGGCTTGGTACCTAAAATTTAATAATGTCCTAATTTTGATTGTTACTTTCTAGTGCTATTGATTCACAAAAGCAATAGGTTGCTCTAGACTTTGATGCTTTCAGGGCCAAACAGGGTGGACAGTTCCTTATAGTGAAGGATCTTTCACTGGCAGAAAGAGTAGTAATCACTTGTTCAGAAATGAGTTGAGTTGAACTGGAAGCAAGTCCATCCAGAGTACACAAAAGCAGTAAGCTCTGTAGGCTTGATCTCATATTAGATGGTGGCATCATTAAAGTAGGTGGCTGTCTATATAGATCGGTGATGCCTAATGAAATTAAGCACCCTTGCATTTTGCCCAAAGATGCTCACATTTCGACTTTTATTTTAAGGCATATCCATGAATGGTCTGGACATAGTGATTGGAACCATATGCTCTCAGAGCTCCATAAAAAATATTGGGTTGTGAAGGCAAACTCAGTTGCATCACACATTGTTTCCAAGTGTGTAGTGTGTCGATGGGTTAGAGGCAAAACCAGTGAGCAGAAAATGGCAGACTCCTACCTGAACTCCCTCCCTTTACCAGTGTAGGACTAGACTACTTTGGGCTGATTGAAGTGAAATGTGAAAGATGCTTGGTAAAAAGGTATGGAGTACTGTTTACGTGCATGTCTAGCAGAGCTGTGCACTTGGAGGTGGCATTTTCATTAGATATGGATTCATGGATCCATGCTTTGAGAAGATTTATTTGAAGGAGAGGTCAAATTAAATCTGACAATGGCACAAACCTTGTAGGCACTAAGGCTGAGCTCAAGAAAGCTCTGTGTTCATTGATTGAAGAGACAATACAAGGTGCTTTGTTGTCTGATGGAATTCAGTGGAGCTTTAATCCACCAGCAGCATCACACCACGGTGGAGTCTGGGAACGAATCATAAGGTTTGTCCATCATATGCTTAACTCCACTCTTCGTCAGCAAATCCAGACGGTTGTCTATGAGGTGGAAGCAATCCTTAACAACCGTCCTCTCACCACTGTTCTGATCCTCATGACTTAGAGCCACTGACCCCTAACCACATCATTCTGCTAAAAACGCAACCCATCCTACCCCCTGGAACATTTGATAAATCTGCTGGAAACAGGCCCAGTATATGGCTGATCTTTTCTGGCACAGATGGACAAGAGAATATCTTGTTTTACTCCAAGAAAGGCAGAAGTTGTTGAAAGTAAAAAGGAACTTAAGAGCTGGTGGTTGACCCCACAGCTTCCCAGGGGTCCTGGCCATTAGGAAGAGTCTTGGAAACCTGGCCGGATGGGAGAGGCTGTGCCCCATTCTAGAAACTGAAGAGTGACTATTCTGTCTATGAAAAGCATCTAAATAGATGTAATGTATATATTTTTGTTTTTGTTGTTTTTGGATTCATCAGATAACAATTAGGGACCGATGTGTAGAGGCCATAAGTGCATTTATTTTGGTGGATAATTATGTTTGTTTTTTGTGAGAGGGCGCTTCCAAACAAAGGAGGTTAATAATTACTGCTATTAATAATAACAATAATAATCATAATCATAGAAGAATTGTCTACATGGCGCTTAAACTAATGACTAATAATAGTTAAAATAATAGTTAAAAACTGATAATGAAAGTAAAAAATTGAATTTTTAGTCAGTGTTTGTTAGTGTATGTGCATGCCTTAAAGCAGCTTTTATCCAAGAAATAAGAGTGTGGCTCCCTGATGGGTGTTGCCATGGGAGATGTCTCCAGACACAGGCAAGTTCATCTGCTCTCCTAAAAATGTGGAGAGTTTGGAAACACCCTTGACATCCTCAACCCCCCTGCCCCCCATCCCCCCCATCCCCCAGCTTCACAAGAGAAAGGTCCTGGAACACTCGGCAATGGGACGCGGTTTCTGTGTTTAAGGGCTTAAAGCTGGCAGATTTAAGTCAAATCTCTGTGGGAAGTAAAAGATAATCAGGAAGTAAAGAGATTTTTTTTTTAAATGAAAACCTTTCCTTTAAACTGCTATTGATTCGAACATCAGGAACGCCTGAGCAGAAAGAAGCTGGATGCTCTGAGGCATTCTCCAGGTCTTCAGGCCAGACTGATTCACTTCCGATCCATTTCTGTAGAGCAGACACTGCTGGATTCCACTGCTGTGCTTTCTTCTCTTTCTCTCGCTGTGTCTTTCAAAGCTTTCACCTTTATCTTTTATTCCAGAACACGCAGCCTCAGGCCAGAACATGCTTTCTTCTTACATTCCACTCCAAGATAGAGAAAACAACACTTTATTTCTATAGTAGAGAAGGGTTGACTTGACAGGTATTTTTCAGCCTCCATATTAAGAGCATAACTCTTCACATCACATTCATCCTTGAAGCCACAAAGTCATCAGAAAACCTTGGAGGGTATCAATATGAAGATGAACATGATGCTGTGTGAACATGATAGGTCAGGCTGGCAGACATTCTCTGGCAGACATCAAACTTCACATGCTTCTTCTCTGTGATTAGAGCTTAGAAATGATGTGATTAGAGCTCAATAATGAAGTAAAAATTCCTTTTCTCTGCAACATCATGACCCCCAAACAGCAGAGCAGGTCTGAATGTGTATTAATGACACTGCTCAGGGCTTCAAGCATGGCTCGTCTTGAGCCTCCACTGCTCAAAAGTAGAGGAAGTCCCTCTTCCGATCAGATCTGCAGAGTACCTTGCTGTCTTCAAGATCCACCCCTTCAAGGAGCACCTCGGTGATTAACTATGCCTCTCGTTTCTGCTTGTTTATTTCTCATAAAAAAAACAAAACTTATCCCCATGCCTTCCTTACTTTTGTCTTAACCTCTGACTTTTCCTTAACGGGTGTTTAGGTGTACCTAGCCTGCAGTAACTTGGTTGAATAGTAGACGTTGATTTAAATTTAGCTTAAGAGACAGATATGGACTTGAGCACTGATGTATGTCACCCTGGATAAGAGCGTCAGATGAATGCCTTAAATGTAAATGCCCGCCAACCCCAAAAACACTCACCAAACTCTATGGTGAAGTTGTGCGTTCACTAAATGTGATGGACCAGCATTCGACATGTTCAGTGTGCAGACACTGAGTCAGGGGATGATACAATTAGTACCCATTAAATACACCTTCAGGGATCTACAGTCACTCAACATCAGATCAGCACTGATTCAGTCCTGGTGGTGTCTGGGGAAAGTAGCCCATTGTCTTCTGACCGTGTGGAACAGGACAGCTATTCAGTAGTGAATCAAAGTTCATGGTGTGTCCATTTCTGTCACACTTGTGTGCATACCGAAGTATATAAGGAATTTATTGATTTTTTTGGCTGTAATGACCACCGCTGAGACCTTTCTGACCAGTTGCACTAAGCATGTGTGAAGGTATCATTAAAGCAGCTTCCACCCCCTCTTTCACCCTGCCATCCATTTTTGAACACATTCCATTCATCACTCTCCATATGAAGCTTTGATAAATCTCTTATGACATATAGACAAATAAAAAAAAATATATAAGGAAGATAAACAGCAATGTCAGAGAGGAAATACCCCCAAAAAACTTTATTTAAAACAAAAAAAAAAAAAAATCAATATCACCAAAATAAATATCACTAAATAATGGATTTTTCTCACAATTAACAAAACGGTTAAGCTAAGAGGGAGCAAAAACAATAAACCAAAAAAAAAAAAACATTAAGTAGCCATGCCAGAACTTAAATACCCAAATTTCACTAATGCCCTACGCACACTCACATGCACACAAACCACTCACATTTAAAAGTACAGGTTTAAAATACATAAATGGTTAAATATAGACTAATATGAGGCAAGGCAATCGGCAATGGCAACAGAGGCGGAGCAGCAGTGTTCCTTTCGCATGCACGTCAACCCCGGTCCACCTTAACGCGGAGAATGCTGACTACAGACAGTGATAGCCAGCATGACAAAGGATGTGGAATCAGCAGTCTGCAACCTACTTCAGCGATCCCCTATGGCAAAACCCCATTTTAAAACTGTCAGCAAAAAATGAACAACAAAATAGAGCAGGACCTACCAAACATCAATCAGCAGTACCAGCCACTACTTGGAACAAGGAAGCCACATCAAGGACAAAAAGAATAGACCACGACCATCTAAGCAGCTCAAACCAAATCATGCCAAACTGGAAATAAGAATGGAGTTCCTTACCTGTACGAGCCCTAAGAGCAAGGTGCACCAAGAACAAAACCCACTCAACAGGAAGGTGTGAGCCTAGAGAAGCACTCTATTTAGTACGCCCTCCAATGGTGATCAGTTAACTCACCTGGACCCAACAGCCATTAATTAACTCACCTAGACCCAAAAGCCACAACATGTAACCTTTATCCTGCTATGCAAAGATGCACCAGAACAAATGAGCTGGATTAGGTTTTAATCAAACAAATACATAATGATGAAAAATAAAAATACTCAAACAAGAAGTAAAAAAGACCACAATTACAAAAGCGGCTCTAACAGAAAAAGACATTCTGCTGGTTTGACTCCGTGGACACAGTTTTAGGATGTTCCTCAATTAGTTTCTGAACACTGTTCACATCATCCTGCTGAAAGAGGAACAGTTGCCAGTTCTCCAGTTCTTCTTTCTTAGAGCACTTTTGGTAGGTTCTGACCACTGCATACCGGGAACCCTCAACAAGACCTGTTGGAGATGTTCAGTCATCCAGACATTTAAGTTTGGTTCTTCTCAAAGTGTCTATGACCCCCAACCCCACCTCTCCAACAGGAGACTAATAACTCCCCACGACAGGAGATTTTCACTCACACACCCATGCACAGGGAGGAGTTTGCCCATTTAACCTTTCAGAGTAGGTAGAAATTAGAGATATTTCATGTAATTCTGTGCTTTAGTCGCTGAGAGTCATACAGGTGCAAGTGTAGACAGCTGCTTGAAAGTTTCAGATATTGTTGGTTTACTCAATAAACTCCCTGGCCAATGTGATTCTGCTTTTCAAATGTATAAGCTTTAAAGTAATCCATTTGCAGGTCTTTTTCCTGCAGGAGTAGTTGGTGTGACTGAAGGAGAGTGACTGCTTTAATCGGGTGGAATTAGCTCAGCTGTAATGAGAGGCAGCGTCTCCATGGACAGCTGATGCAAACTGAGCTGTAAGAGAGAAAACAGAACAGAGATGGAGCTGCGGATGGGTGCCCTGCAAAAATTTGGTGCTGGTGAAAGGTGACTGTGTAACTTTGTTGTACTGAATGTATTATACTGTTTGGGGGCAGCTGATGGCATTGTAGTTAGGGAACCCTGTGACCAAAATGTTGTGGGTTCGAATTTCAGGACAGCTAGTCCTCAGGACCTCTGATTGTCTGTGTTCCTGGTTGCCTGCTGCTTCACTTGGTGAATGTATTGAATATTGAGAATTAATTGGTGTTCACACTGTGTGCTATGGTGTGTTAACATATGTGTTTGGTATCGTTTACTAAACCAAACAAAACACTGGCACTACAGCAACTGACCAGAACACTGAACACCTCACATCTTTCACTAAAGAGTCCTAGCCCTTTCTGAAATCACACTCTACAGCTCTACAGTCAATGACAAAACTGTACACATATATACAGTGTTTAGTAGATGGTCTTTCTCAGAGAGATGTTCACCGGTGCTCCGGCGTCTTAAATATGTACCCCACACCAGTAAACCCAGACTTAAATCCAGACTATCAGATTATAACAGAGCGGAAGTTAATCCTTATTGGAAAGCTGTGAAGCTTACAATAAACAGAAAAGACTGTGAAGGTCCAGAGTGTCGGTCTTCTCTCTTTCTCACGCTCACCACAATACCTTAATGAAGACCTACAACTACACATCCATTCATTGGTTTTGATCATTGATGTTTTCAGTTATGCCAGAAAGACACCTAAAAATAAAATGTATTATTATTATTATTATTATTATTATTACTATTATTATTATTATATGCTCCATTTTAAATTCAGAAACAAAAATCTCTCTCTCTATCTGTCTCTCTGACTTCACCCTCCAAATCACACACTAGTAGAGGATAAGAGGATGGGGAGGATGAATAATTCACGCAGAGCCATTTGGAATATCACACATGTCAGTCTGTGCTTTTAGAGGTGGAGATGGTAAACAGCAGCAACACATTTCTAATTAAAATTTAGGCATCATAAATTAACCATCTGCTTAAAATCCAATATTGATGGTTGGGTGACTGGGCAGCACCTCCAGCAATGAGAGTTTAAAGGCAGAGGTGCAGCTGATTGAGCTTCTGTTTACTCCTCACTCTTCACCTCTTTCTTCACACATGATTAACAGCTGGTGAGTCTTCACCAGTGAAACAAAGTCTTTACACCCCTGACCAAGAGAAGAGAGAAAAAGGAAGACTTGGGCATGATGGGTTGACCCGCATCTGTCATGGTGCTAAATGTGATTTAGGTTACTTTATGTTTCGGTTTATCTTCAAACCTGTTATCATCTAACCGGTTTTTCTTCTAAAAGTTATTTTGTGACATTACTCTGTTCCTATCTGTTGAACCCAGTTCTGCCGACTTTCAACTTCAACTTTAATAGATTTATAAAGCACATTTAAAACAACAGAGTTGAACAAAGTGCTGTACACTGACATAAGAAAAAGAATAAAAACCAAATACAACAATAAAACAATAAAACAATAAGACAATAAAACCAGTCTTGGGAACAGCTAAGAGTAAATGATCTGCTGATCTAAGAGCACGAGGAGGAACATATGGGTGAAGCAGTTCAGATAAATAATGCGGGGCCAGGCCATGAAGACATTTAAAAGCTAATAAAAGAATTTTAAAATCAATTCGAAATCGAACTGGGAGCCAATGCAGCGATGCTAAGATTGGAGTAATGTGCTCATATTTTCTTGTGCCAGTTAAAAGCCGAGCAGCAGCATTTTGGACCAACTTCAGCCGGTCAAGTGACCTCTGATTAAGCCCAAAATAAAGTGCATTGCAGTAGTCCAAGCGAGTCGTGATAAATGCATGGACCAAAATGATGCTGAGAAAAAAAAGGTTTCACTCTGGACAGTTGTCTTAATTGAAAAAAACTGGATTTGACCACTGAGCTAACCTGTGCATCAAATTTCAATTCACTGTCCAGTCTGACACCCAGATTTCTTGCTGTATGTGTCAAGTATTGGCTTAGCGAACCTAGGTCAATTTTAACTTTGTCACTTGTCCCAAACAACATGACCTCAGTCTTTTTTTCATTAAAATGTAGAAAATTCAATGACAGCCATGCTTTGATTTCTGCAATGCATTCAAGTAACTGGATTGCTGAGTACGCATTTTCCTTTTTTAATGGCATATAAATTTGACTGTCATCAGCGTAAAAATGCAACGCAATGCCAAATTCAAGAAGAGAACATAAAGGTGAAATGACACTGCTGAAGAAGAGGTTCATTGTGTTCACCTGTCTCATGGACTGCAGGTGTCCAAGCTGCTTCAATAAGCTCTTCATGCTGGAGTAGAAGCTCTGCTCTTTTTGGCTGAATGGAAATACAGAAGCTCAATAAGTTCCCATAGAAACAGAGATGATACCCCCCCCATGTATGAGGCAGCACAGCAGCCAGTGATGGACTGTATCTCCAGGAGTGACTACATCATTATGAGAACTCCAGTGTGACTCAGTGGAAGTTGCTTTAGACTAAAGTTTCGCTGCAGTTGTTGGAAACTGAAAGGGACTTCAAGATTTAATATTCAAGATTCAAGATTGTTTATTTGTCACATAAATTGTTATACAAGAACATAGAACGAGTCCCAAAGTCAACCATTAAGACTGTGCAAAGTAAAATTTACAGGGTGAAAAATACAGGGGTGAGATACAGGGAGGTAGAAAGGTCGAAACCCAGGTGAGGTACAGTGAGGTAATGTGGCAGGTGAGATACAGTGAGGTAGAGAGTCAAGTGAGATATGGTGAGGTATAAAGACAGTTAAGATGCAGTGCGGTAGTAAGCCATGTGATGTGTTGTGAGGTAGAGAGGCAAATGAGGTCGTTTTGAGGTTGCCAGGGGTGTAAAACCACTACTTCTAATGAAGTTCACCACCAGCTCCTTAGTTTTGCTCAAATTCAGTTGGAGGCACTATGCCAAGTTCTCCACTTCCTCCTTGTTTGCTGTGTCATCGTTGCTTACGAGGCCCAGGACTACAATGTCATCAGCAAATATGAGGATGGAGTTAGAGCTGTGTGTGGCACTGCAGTCTTGGGGATGAAGGGCATAGGGCACATCACTGTGATGGAAGGCCTTGTGGAGCTCCTGTGTTAAGTGTGAGTTTGCATTAAGTTTTTGTTTGAATCTCCAGGAGCTGATTCTGTGTGCTTGACAGAAGACATTTGACAGAAAATGCATTGCTCTGCTCCTCAATGAGCTGCTTTGGGTTAATGAGTTTCAGGACAGCAAATGAAAAGCAGTCGCGCCAAACTGCACTTGAATAAAAGAGGCGTGTTAATTTCTGGACGTGCACAGCTGCTGTTTGTTAGCTATAAACAACCCTTCAGCCGGGAGCAGCATTTGAATATTTACAAAAGTCATTGAGGAATAATACTCATAATGACAGGATGCTCAAGACTGTAGGATTGTTTGTGCTCACAGTGTGCCCCACTCACCTTTCTGAATAACAGGGAAAATGTCAAAGCGAGCAAACAATATATCTGCATAATGTGTTTTTGTTTCCCTCTGCTGTTTGTTAAGTGTTAATATTTGTGGTAATGAACACCGGAGGCAAAGCAAACATGATTAACAGCTGCTTCCCTGCTGCATCACCAAGCCTTTTTCCAGGAGCGAAAACATCACCAAGTCTTTCTCCAGGGAGCGACTACATCACCGGGCCTTTCTCCAGGAGCGACTACATCACCGGGCCTTTCTCTGGGAGTGACTACATCAACAGGCCTTTCTCCAGGCGTGACTACATCACCGGGCCTTTCTCCAGGAACAACTACATCACCGGGCCTTTCTCTGGGAGTGACCACATCAACAGGCCTTTCTCCAGGAGCGACTATAACAACAGGGCTTTCTCCAGGAGCAACTACATCAACAGGCCTTTCTCCAGGAGCGACTACAACAACAGGCCTTTCTCCAGGTGTGACTACATCAACAGGCCTTTCTCCAGGCGTGACTACATCAACAGGCCTTTCTCCAGGAGCAACTACATCAACAGGCCTTTCTCCAGGCATGACTACATCAACAGGCCTTTCTCCAGGAGCGACTACAACAACAGGCCTTTCTCCAGGAGCAACTACATCAACAGGCCTTTCTCCAGGCGTGACTACATCACTGGGCGTTTCACCTGGAGCGACTACATCAACAGGCCTTTCTCCAGGTGTGACTACATCATTGAGCCTTTCTCTAGGGTTGTCTGCATCTACAGGCCTTTCTCCAGGAGCAACTACATCAACAGGCCTTTCTCCAGGAGGGACTGCATCACCAGATCTTTCTCCAGGAGCGGCTGCATCACCAGGCATTTCTCCAGGAGCGACTACATCAACAGGCCTTTCTCCAGGAGCGACTACATCAACAGGCCTTTCTCCAGGAGTGACTGAGCCTTTCTCTAGGGTTGTCTGCATAACCAGGCCTTTCTCCAGGACCGAAAACATCATCAGGGGTCTCATTTATAACCGTTGCGTACGCACAAAACAGGACCTAAAAGATGCGTACGGCTCTTTGTACGCAAACGTTGCGATCTATAGAAAAAAACTTGATGGCAGAATGTGCGCAAATGTACGCCAACTTTGACCCATGCGTGCGAACATTTTGGAGAAAGAAAATACGACCGCGGG
>JBBPDC010045597.1:0-11613 GCA_037974485.1 Hemigrammopetersius urotaenia
CACACACACACACACACACACACACACACACACACACACACACACACACACACACACACACACACACACACTCGACACACAAACACCAATGACCAGGTTCACAAACGTGTGTAAAATTCTAAGACACATTCACCACCCAAAACCATTCACAGTGCTATCACAGCCTCCCTGCTCCTCTGCTAACTGAAGAGCATGCCTCCTCTGGGAGGTTGCCAATTAATGCAGCATCTGTCTCCACACTGGACAAACCACTCGGCTCAATTGAAGCTCTGGTTTGGTTAAACTCCACCTTCACCGTGTTGTTTTTCCCACTGTCTTGCTACTACACATCTTGTTTTAACACACGCGGTTCATGTAACAGACAACACAGGAGATAATTATTTTCCTCTTTAAAGGCTGTGCTGCAGCAAAACTGTGCATTTCTTAAGAACAGAACAGAAAAACCAGGAGAAGAGCAGCCGATTGTAGCTGGCTATTTTAGATGAGCTGATTTGCATATGTGCAGCAGAGTGAGGAGATTTCAGTCTGATTGATCTGATCCAGGTACAGGTGATATGACATGATCAGGTATGAACGTGGTGCGTGCAGTAAACTGCATGCATTCCCATGTCCAAGCAGCAGTAGCAGCAGCAGAAGTGTCTGTAATCTAATAAAGACCACCCCCCTCTATAGTCTAGCCCCCAGAACTCTTCACCTCCTCTGATCTACACTCAATTGCTCTCACTTAACTAAACATCCTGCTTCTGCACTCAAAACCACAGAATGACCTGCCTGTGATGAGAGAGCAACCCTCAGCAGCACTGCAGGAGGAGCAAGCAGTAAAACAGGCAACGTGTTCCTGCAGCGAGTAGCACAGAATATCAACACATTCAGCTTACAAGCACTGGAAAACTTCATAAAGCTGGGAAAAATGGGTGCAGTGTGTCTGCGCCTCCTCACAGGCTGCAGTTTTTATTTATTAGGAGTGGGACGCTGCTGTAAGTTTCTTGGCATGTTAGCCGGATAAAATGAATCATTTATTTATTCTTGCATCCAAAAAAGAAAACAATAAATAGCAGTGAGGATAAAAGTTATAAATAGTCATCAATAGCAAGTCATCAACATCAAGTTAAAAAGTTGGTGGAAAACAGCAGGGAGCAGGAAAGAGAGGAAGACTCACTAAAGAAATGTTATAAAAGAGTGAATCTTTAGTGAATGTCTTTTCTCTGCATTGCTGTTCTCTCTCTCTCTCTCTCTCTCTCTCTCTCTTTCTCTCTAACCTGCTGCAAATGAAATATGACAGCTATTAATGTGGCTTTCTGAAGCATAGAACACACATACACACACACACACACACACACACACACATACACACACTCCACATGCTTGGATAGCAGTAGCAGTGTGTGAATGGTTATTGATTTCCCATTGTCCATCTGTCCGGTGTATGTGTGAGAGAGAGAGAGATGATGAGTGTGTGTGGGCGTGTGTCTCCACTCTCCTCTTTTCATAACGTTTAACACAGACTGTCCTACATATGGTTCAGGGTAAATGCTGCTCTGCTGGGTATTGTTTCCATTTCTACTCTATTCTAAACCAAACCTCAAAGAGGCCAACCCCTTCAAATCTCATATAGAGTATTTTTCCTCCAAGCTCCACTTACAGGACTGTTCAAAAGACTTGAGCCCCCTCATTTCTTTTTCATTTGCTTTCAATGACCTGTCTGTCATACTGTCTTATCTTTGCCATATTGAGTAGATTAAATGAAAGAAATGGGAACCAATGTTTTAATGTGACAAGTGCAGAAGATACAAGGTGCCTGGATAAAGCATACTGATCACCACCTGATCTGGAATCATCTGCACCTGTTTCTTCACTGGCTGGTGACTTGATCAGGTCTTTGTTCTGCTTAAATGATTGATCCATAGGTCACTGTGCAGCATAACAAACAAAAAACATTCCTCTGAAACTGGTCAGGTTCAGGTACTGGACCGGTATTGAGAGTCCTTGAATGTCCTACAGGAAGCCTGGAGAAATGTTCCTCAAGACCACATTAAAATACCAGGAAGTCTGGCTCTCTCATTGATTAAACTGTCGATAAACAATATTTCATACCATCATGCAGATCCATAGCTGCCCGGTGAGGTCACTTTAATTTAGGAAAATGAACAGATGGACCACTGCATCTGCATCTCCATCATTTAGCAGGGTAATGCTAATTAGCTGCCCTGGCTTAGAGTGGAGGGACCGTTTTCATCAAGCTGACCATTGAATCTGAGCTTTACTGAATGAAAAACATTAACACAATTCCTTAACAATAAATAAATAAAACAAGCCACTTATACACTATAACACTATTTAGAACTTAACCTTAAAGAGGCAGTTCTGTGAAACACTAGACCTCCCTGTTGCTACACTCACCCTAGATCAGTCCATCAGTCGAAACGTGTTTAGGTCCAAATTTATCTCCTTTAGTTCAGAACTACAGTTACGAGACTACCGTTGCCAACACTAGAAGTCAATAATCACCCAAATCTTTACCTTAAACACAAATCCAAAACTATATCCAGCTCTTCATTAAGGTAGATTAGACTTGGGGACATGGTTTAGGACCCAGTATGAATTACTGTGTACTGTGTCCTAAACCATGTTCACAAATCTAATCCACCTTAATGAATATAATGTAATGTATAATATAATGCAGGGCTCCAGATGGTGACTAAAATGGTCACCAATGCGACTAGATTGTTTATTTTGCCACTAGCTTTTTTCATTTCAGTCAGGTAAACTATGTCTATGCCCAAACGGCTCTTCATTTTCCCAAATTTAGTCAAAGAACTGACTTCACATCGAGAGCACTGTTGACTGATTTGAGTTTCGTTTTACAGGATTTGCACAACCTGGCAACCTGTTGCAGAGTGTGTTCTAAAATATAAGAAAAATAAACATTAACTACACAAGAAATACTATATTTTACTTTGGCAACAATTTAGTCTGTGTCGTGATTTCTTGTTTTGTTTTAACGCTCTTTACCTGGGGTAAGACTGGAGACAAAATGTGCCAAGAAAATATGCTTTTATTTATATCACATTTGACAGAGATGATGGCTCCTAAAAATTGGCTCCTAAATATTTTGTGTTTAGGGGCCATTTGCTGTTGTTTTTATTGCTGTTGTTTGCCCTGTAATATAATGTAAAGTAATGTAAAGTGATGATGTAATGTAATGTGATATAGTGTAATGTAATGTAGTATCGTAATGTGTGTGATTTACTGTAGTATAAAATGTCAACTGATCACCAATGCTCACAGATAATTTTAGCCTTGAAACATCTTCTGGGTGATAAATGTAGTGTAATGCAATAAAATAGAATGCAATATAATGTGCTGAGATGTGATGTAATGTGATGTAAATGGATGTGGAATATCAAAGAGGCCGAGTTCCTCTTTCTGCTTCTTTTATTCTGCTTCTATAGGCTCCAAGGCACAGTAATATCAGCGTTTTTATTGCCAGGCCAAAGCAATTCCCTCTAACACACAATGACACACACACGACCCTACACCCATCAAGTCCAGTGCTACTCATGCTGGGCTCCAGATGTAATACATAATTAAACAGCACCTTATCAGCCCATCTCCAGACAAGCAATAAACCCAATAACGGAACGGCCTTTGTGGCTTTGAGGGACACCAGATAAGCCCTGAGCTAAAGGAACAGAGGGGTGTGTGCGTGCGTGTTTGGTTGTGTCTCTTCTATATTCTTATTTTCATAAAATCTATTTAATCAGTTGTCTGTAATTGCTAGTTAATAATCATTTCCTAATTAGTCCTCTATGCTTATTTTAGCGTGGTTTTAGTAAACAGTTTGAGACCAGCATGCTCACAGCTCCACCAACACAATGCAAAGTCTATCATCTACACATTGGATCACAGACACAAACAGAATTTCCAATACGAACACTGGACGTTTTCCAAATCCCCCATAATTCACCTGACGCCTGAGAAGTTATTCTTCCAGACTTTTTAGAAGTTGTTATTCCTAAAACTAAATCCATTCATGATGGGGGGATACATGCAGGGCGTTGTGAGGCGAAATAGTTCCCAAAGAGATTCTCCACTATTTTACCACCATCAACATCCATATAAACACTTAAAGACATGTAGAGCTTCATCAGGGGTTGACGGTGAATAAAACACCTGTGTTGGAGATGCTTGGTTCCTTTCACCTCCACTGTAAAGTAATCAGCGTTGGTGAGTTTCACACTAAACCCCAAAAACCCAAAAAAGTCTTACAGTGGAAAGTGGGAAATTGTCCAATTAGGTGGAGTCCAATGCAGAATACACCAACAAAACTAGCTGCAGAATTCATAAAAAGCAGACTGGACAGTTTGGTCAAAACAGTGCACTCTTTGTCTCTTTAATAACCAAAACACAAAATAAACACAACAAGACCACACAAATCAGACACAGTAAGACTAGAGAGTAGACAACAAACCATGATGTTATTTTCGGACTGTCTATTGTTAAAAAAAAAAAGAAAAAAAAGAGACTATTCTTTTCACAGAAAGTCTCACTGACCCAGAAATATTCTCCTGATGTGAACCAGCAGAGCATCTCACAACTTTCTGATCACCGTAACTTTTGGAATTTTAAATAAAACTAAAAAAGGAGCAATCTGATCAGAAACGTCCTTCTGATCACCAAGAGCCACCAAACACACAAAAGCCTTCTCAGCAGGACAGGAGCTCAAAATGCTTCTTCACATGATGCCATAGCATAACCATGGCTGATTCCCTAAACAACCTTTCAGTGGCTCGATATGAGAATCATTTTAGTAAACAAGAACATTCAGAACCTTTTAAAAGCTTTTAAAACTTTAAAGGTTTGTCACATCATTTTCACACAAATTGTTTAAAATGATAAAGATCTGAAAAAAAAATCTGATCTGGAGAAAAACAATTAACTTTATAAAACAATAGAAAAAGAGAAAAAGATCAACTTGTGCTGTGAAAAAATTATGAATCCAGACATTCATCTGGTGACCAAAACGCAGAGCGATCATTCAAATGGAGGCATAAAAAGAGAGAAAGCTGTACTAATTTCTCATAAAACAAAACAATAAGAGCATGTCACAGCAGAACCAGGAGCAGCACGGACTCTCCTGCTCAGATCTGGAACATCTGAGAGGAGCAGCAGCTTCTGCAGGGTTTTACCAGTTTCATGCTGATGTTGTTCTGCTCCCAGCGCCACAGCATCACACTCATCTTCCTCACTCCTCCTGTTCCTCACTGCAGCCGCCTGGCCTCCACACACACACACAACCAGGTATATACACACGGTCCATCAGAACGAGAGAGAGACTGACTCTTCCTCTCAGTGTGGAGATCTCTGGCAGCTGTTTCTCCCCACCCCCTCACACACACACACACACACACAGGGCTGGTGTCTCCTCCTGCGTGTGTGACCAGCTGGAGTGTGCGTCAGTGTTAGAAGGGGGGATCCCACCCTCTATCCCTCTCTCTTTCACTCCTCCTCTCTGTTCTCTCTCTTCCTATTCTCTCTCTCTCTCTCTCTCCATTAGTCCATCCTGAAGGGCTGGAGCCCTCTTGACCCTGTGACCCTTTAACTAAAGCCCAAAAACTAAATTGCTCCAGCGATCGCCAGTCAGTGATGCTCCCTTTAAAGTATCATGTTTCAGAGGCAAAATCTTTTATCTCCAATATATATATAGATATATATATCTAACGTACACTACAAAAATAAATGATACAATGGTCTTTCAGAAATATTTTACAAGAAAACATTGCAAAAACATAAAAAAATGTTTTTTGTTTTTTTTTTATTTTAGAGTCTGTAACATTATTTAAACACAAAGGTTCAAACTATTGGTTCTAAAGATGCATATCAGGTCTGTCTTCAGAGACTGACATTTACTTTGTAAAGGGAGGAAACCCACACCAGCAGGATCGAACTATTATGTGCTTGTTGTGACAAATCTCATGTTTTTGGCACCTCTGTATGTAATATTCAGTGTTTTAAGTCCTACCTCAGTGTATCAGGGCAAGGCTCTCCCTTTCTTTCAGCCCTGAGACATTATTTCCATGTTGAGTGGCCTCAGATGCACCATCTCCATCCAGCTGACACCATTAAAGCACCACTATTAGCATTTCTGTAGAGCTCTGCTCCAAACCTACAGCCCCAGAAAATAAACACTCCAAAAGAATCACTCTTATCCAGCCTGAGAAAAACAGAACCTCAAACAGCTCCAGCTCCTCACAGCTCCAACATCATCTCTTAGAAATGCATCCCAGAAACTCAGCGGCCAGATTCAGGCCTGAACACAGATCAAACAAGCTGGCGCTCTTTCCACGACACGTGTGTGCGTGTGTGCGCGCCTGGGGTTAAAGTTACGGTCGGTGGTTCCGAGGCTCTGGGGGTCCATGCTGTCTGTGCTCCCTCCAGAACCCACCAGAACCACAAATTAAAAGCCGAACTAAAGCCAGACTGGAGTTGCTGAGGGTCGCCCAGTTTTATGCCGGTTCCCACAGCGAGGTCCAGCGGGCGCGCGCTTTATAAATACAGCACAGCCTGCGGCCGCTAGCACACCCCCAAACCAGCAGGCACTATACTGAGGCTTTACATGAAGAAACGTGTGCCGGGTTTTTACTGCAAGATCACTTACAGCTTTGGCTCCAATCCTGCACCCAAACACTCTTTAATCAACAGCCCATAAGCATTAGCATTATGAAATGCCAATCATGCTCACTGGAGCAAACAAGTTTTCATTTGTGTCTTGTCTGTTCATTAAATGTGGACTTCACTGAAATTGCGGTAGGGGTTGGTTAATCAATAGAGCTAGAATTTGATTTGTTGACAAGGGGTTGGTTTGTGGAAGGAGTGCGGGTGGTGGTTTGGGCCCTAGGTTCAATAGGGCTATAATTTCAATTTGTCGACAGGGGTGGGGATTTGTTGATATGGCTATAGTTTTGATTTCTCAACAGTGGGGTTGATCTGTCAGTGCGGGTTGGTTTTTAGATGTGGTGGTGGGTTGGTTTGTTGATGTAATGAAATGAAGAGCAATAGAAAAAAAACCTTATGACAGAAGTTTTTTGCTGTTAACACTGGCTTCTCAGTTTTCTTCTCTTCAACAACCTTATGAATGTCAAAACTGTCAAAACTTTGGTTGTCAAGACTAGAATTTGATCAGAGCAGTGCAAAAAAAGAAAGAACACTTTGATTGTGATCAGGCTGGGCTTAGAGAAAAAAGGTCCTCATATTTCTGAGGCATTAACTGTGTTAATCATGAACTCTGAGAGCATGTTAACTCTCCTGTCCGGACAAAGAGTGGCTCGTATTTCTTTTCCACTTTTAGGGATGCAGTTCTTTCAGCACAAAACCATCTTTTATGAGTCAATCAAAGCACTAAAGTTGGACACATTGATCATCTGCTCCTTTGAGTCAGACACACTGAGGTCAGTACTACACAAACTGGGCAGGAACGAACAGACTCATTAAATCTCAGCAGCCATAAGTTACGAGCTGCACACTCTGCTCTCTCTCAGCGTCTGTACGAGCAAACCCACATTCACAATGAGCGGGTTCACCAAAGGGGGGGGGGCTTTTGTTTTTGGGGACCCCCATCATCTGCTTGTCGAGGGTTTCTGAGGGAGGGGCTGGATAGGATCCCGCTGCCGGGCTGGTAGAGGTGGGGTGAGACATATGGGCTTTCTGGGGGCAAAAAACACAAAAGCTCAGAAAAACACAAGCACTCTAGGAGTCCAGGAAAAGAAAGGGATCAGTCTGGCAGGATTAAAACTCCTCCACTCATGCAGGACTCCGGGAGAGGTCAGATTTGGAGAATTTCATCACAGCTGAGATCTGAGACCCCATCCACTATGTCATAGTAGTGATGAATAAATAAGGGAGAAGATAAATACTTATTAAAGGTGGTTTATAAAGGTGTGTAACTAATACAACAGCTCTGCAGGGTCATTTTCTGGTTTTGCTTTGATGTATGTCAGGTTGTTCAACAGTTAGATCTATTTTACAGCATCAAACAGCAAGTATATATTTCTTGATTGTGTGTGTTGTGCTCCTTAGTGTCCACCACATAACTCACTCGGTCTGTCAGTTGGTGAGATATAGTTAATGATGGACTGTCAGATGCAAAAAAGTATAAATATAGATGTAGAGATGGTGGTGTATCAGCTTGAATTAATGGAAAGTGGCGCTACGAGCTGAATGTTAATATATATTAATTACTGTTAACTAAGAGAACACTCATTAATCCAGCTGAGATGGGGCATCTATTTACATTTACAGCATTTATCCAAAGCGACTTCCATTCCCTAACTCCCTGGAGCAACTTGGGGTTAAGGGTCTTGCGCAGGGACCCAGTGGTGGTTTTGCTGAAGGTAGGAATCGAACCCATGACCTCTTGGTCCGGAGACAAGTATCCTACCCACTGAGCTACCTCCACCCCTCCACATCCAGTTTTGTGAAGTGTGGAATATTTTTGCTGTAAGGTACGAAGCTCACAAATCTTTTAAAAATAATTAAGTTTCTGTTAAAATGTATCAGCATTTTAATATTTTACTTTTAAAAGCAAAACTAAACCCAAGGTAAACATTTCTGCTGTCCTGAGGAAACCCCCTTGAACCCTCGCTTCCTCCTTTCACAAAAACCTGCAGCCTTCAAAGTGGAGAAGCATTGTCGTCTGGGTGAGGTTGCCATGGATACCCGCCAGCACATAAGAGACAATGCTAACATGCTACTCGTTTAATCAAGTTGCTCCTGTGTAATTTAGAGTTCTTCACACAGCTGAGCTGCACACGAAGCCTGATTTTATTACTTGTGTCATTTAGAACGTAATTTGTAAATATAGCAGCTTATTTATTTACATGGAGAGTTTTGTTTTTGTCTTCGCAACAAATGCTGGATTAATTTCACAATGTCTGAACAGCATTAACCTTCCAGTGATGTTACCTGACATATATCTGATACAGCCATGTGTCCATGTGCTCCCTAAGTCCAAAACAGGTTTGCATCACAGGCACACACACACCTGCTCTTTCCTTAAACTTTTGCAATAGCACACAGTACCTCAAAATTCATGTCTAATGTCTAAAATGTCTAAAGATTTTGGGATTTTAGAAAAGTTCCCAATCAGTACCTGAAGAAAGTACCATCATTAACCACCAGGGGGAGATGGTGCACAGGTCACCCAGGTTCACTGCTCAAGATATTGGTCAGACATCTCTAATTACCCCTCAGCTCTTCAGAGTTATCTTTTGATTAAAAAAAATTAACAAACCACTGAAAAGCAGCAACAAACAGCTGATGTGAGGAAGGCGGATAAACCTTGAGACCCACCTTCCTCCAGGACAGAGAATCATTAAAGGAGCTCTCCAGGCAAAATAATATACATATAACCATCACTACACATGTCATAAACAAACCCAACCAGGCCTTCTAGTGGCTGTTTAAAACAAGCTAAAATTATTATTTGTATAGTCTAAAATTGTTTGTATTTTGTATTTTGGGGTAGGTCTGTTAATGTTGCTAGTTGTTTCATTATTTTCCAGAATTGTAGGGTATTGTAGCAAGAGGACACTAATGAATGAGATAAAATTGTGAATTCTTTAAAGGGCTGATGGATGTGATGATTCGCATAGTTAAACTGAGCTCCAGGCTAGAGCTTCTGCCAAAAAGATGGTCCAGGTTCAGGACCTCCTCTATCCACACTAAAACACTAACCCGACATCAGCCAAGCATTTGGGCCATCTCAGCAACCAGTTTCACCAAAACAAATGGCTCTTCCTGCCCACGCTGCTGAGGGACATCATTTCCACTGATCAGCATCCATGATCTTCAACTCAACCTTTATCTGATGAGAGCTTGACCTTTGCTGCTCACATTCAGCAAGTGGAGCCCAAACATCATCCAGGATCCCCTGAGACCTGAACAGGGGTGGTTGGAGGGGGGATGATGGGCTCACAATGAACTGTCCATCAAGAGGACGACAGCTGAGCAGGAGGGAGTCATCTGGAGAGCTTTGGAACAGACGGAGTCTCTGAAGGAAGCAAAAGTCTTTAACCTAATGGTCATGTGAGAAGAAGAACCAAGTGAAGCAGCAGAGTGAAGCTGTCTCAAGCAGCAGAGCAATGGAAAATGGACTCCAAACTCAAAATACAGTGTAGGAAATTCTCTCACACTCGGAGCAAAAGATGAGGAGATTTGAAGATTCAGTGATTTAGAGCTTCAGAGACTCAGATATTTAGAGACTTAGAGATTTACACATTTAGAGATTCAGATATATTGTGATTTAGAGATTCAGATATTCAGTGATTTACAAATTTGGAGACTTCGAGATTCAGGGTTTTAGAGATTCAGATATTCAGAAACAGAAACTTAGAGATTCTGAGACTTAGAGACAACGGATATAAAGAACATCTTTTCTCTGGATTTACAGCTGATTTACTGGATGAAAGGAGACTACTGGAGAATATAAGGCCTTCAGTCTACCTCAGACATCACACTTCGCCTCCAAGTTTGGTCCAGAGGAGAAATACATACTGCAGACCAAAATACTTAGTGTACACCAGTAAGAGCAAAAGCAGAGGGGTTTCCAATAAAGTGGCCATGAGTTTTGGAATTTTTATTCTAAATATTGATGGTTTTATTCATAATTACTGCCCCACCTTAAACAGAGCAGCAGTTACATTCCAGTTACCTCAAAAACTGATGGGTATGAAGTCAACAGAAGTCAAAACGTTAATATAATAAGATAATATTTTGAAAAAGTAAGTCAAAACATTGAGACAAAAGTTTGAATCTTGAAATAAATACCAAAAATGTAAGAAAATAAGTCATAAGACATACATACACACACACACAAACACGCCCATACATGCACATGCACACACACACACAAACTTGCACACACATTCCAGCAGCAGACAAGCTTTGAGTCCTACAACTGAAACACCTGCCACACACAATTTATGATGCGGAGTCCACATGTCTGACCCACACACTCCCCTCTGAATACCCATAATGCAGTTCACATAGACTGCCCCTGCGGACCCTGGGGAATATCCGGCACAGCAAAATCCCCCCAACAGCTGACTCGGTTGTCATGGAAACGTTGACCAGCTCATTTAGAGATTAGCTAACTAATGATTGAAGAGTCACAGAGACCCAGAGTGTGTGCTTGTGTGCATGTGTGTGTGCATGTGTGTGTGTGTGTGTGTGTGTGTGTGTGACTGGCCACCATCTCCATCACCATCGCCTTCATCATCACTATCATCATGACCAGTGACTGCCTCTCTCTTTCTCTCACACACATTTCTATACGCACATACACACTCACACACTCGACACTGGTTTTTGGTCTGTTTGTTTTCCATCAGTGAGGGCAAGTCCAATACTGAACTGATCTGCTCACCCTGAAGGTAAACAGTCATCAAACGATAAGAACTGACAGCTGTGATCTGCTACTGTTCCATTCTGACACATTTATCACGCAGACACACATTCCAGTACCGCACCTGCTGTTTGTTTTGTGTGTGTGTGTGTGTGTGTGTGTGTGTGTGTGTGTGTGTGTGTGTGTGTGTGTGTGTGTGTGTATGTGTGTGT
>JBBPDC010045615.1:0-11612 GCA_037974485.1 Hemigrammopetersius urotaenia
ACACACACACACACACACACACACACACACACACAAACACACAAACACACAAACACACACACACACACACACACACAAGTTTAAAACTGTAGCTGTAAAAATACACCCACAACCAGAACCATTATATTAGTATCACTTTTAGAAGTGATATCACTTATAAAACCCCTTAATTTCGCCCCCTTTACCACTCATCCACCCAGTGAGTCGTATTTGGGGAAATACGTAAGACGCTAATATTCAGACCTTTTAACAATAACTCTACTGACAGAAGTCTTAGAGAGAAATGTATTCAGGTAATCCATTTGTCTATTGCTCATAATGCATTTAAAATATTAATGAATAAATAATCGAACATTTGGCCTTTCTCCCATCCTTAATAACAAGCACAAAATGAAATATTTACAACCATGAACAAAAGTTTAAACCCTTCTGGTCCAATGACCAGTGTAACATATTGGAGAAAGTAAAAGATAAGATTACAAGAACAGGCCATGATTTATGCTTTTTCCTCCAATAGGTTAAATTCAGTGAAAAAACACTACATGCAACATCAAATAAATGTAGGTATGTTCAATGTAGAGGATGTGTACATATTTTCACAAAATCAACAAAACTTGTATTTGACAAGAGACTCCCTATGAATCGGACTATAAATAGAAGAAACAAACTTTTATTAAAGAAGCAGATATTAAAGAAAGAATGAGCCGAAGTATACCTTGTTTGGGGTCTGGAGAGGTGAGGAGCTGCTCCAGAGTGGGTGGAGGGGTACCTGCCGTGGAAACAGACTCTGTTTCTGTTGTCTCCATGCCCTCCCCTTCCTCTCGAGCCATGCTCTGCAAGTCAAAAAGAGGAAGCTCTGTCAGCTTCCTGTCTGATGGGGGCTTTCTACTTGGCTGCACAGGGGCTGAAGCTGGAAAAGGCAAGAAAGATGATCAGTTATTAACTCTCTGGGGTTTCCACTGTATGAACATTTGAAATGCTCTTCTAACTCAATACATTTACATTTACGCCATTTATCAGACACTTTTATCCAAAGCGACTTTCATTCCCTACCTACAGGGGGCAGACTCTCCCTGGAGCAACTTGGGGTTAAGGGTCTTGCTCAGGGACCCAGTGGTGGTGCTGAAGGTAGGATTCGAACCCGGAGGCAAGTATCCTACCCACTGAGCTACCTCCACCCATTATAAACAAGCAGAGAAATTCTGTCTGAATTCTAAAACCTGTTTGTTGCAGGTACAGTGTGCATAAAATATGTAAATTAATGCATGTTCTAGCTAACCATGTATTTAACTATGCAATTATACATTACATAGAAATCACTGTGTCGCAACAGAACTCTAATAACTAATAGGTTTCAAAAAATGAATATATAACTAATATTTTTCCCACTTTTTGACCAGTCACTGCAATATCCGTATTTACTTTTAATAAATGGTTTAGGTTTACAGTTAGCCATGAAGATGTCACCGTATCATATGTAAATGCTTAGTCCCAGTTAAATTAACTGAGCAGGAATAATATGATCGAATGAAAACAGTGAAATAAACTTGTGTCAGAACATTGGGTCGAAAGCTTCACCCTTGAGTAGTAAAACACTTGCATGTGAACTAGGGCTGGGTGATAAAACGATAACGATATGTATCGCGATAGACACGTGATCGATATCAATAAAAAATGTGTTCCATAAAACGTTCAATATTTTTTATTCTTGGTCGGAAGAAAACGGAGGTTGCGAAGCTAGTTTGGTTGCTAGAATGAGTGCCTGTGAGGCGCTGAAGCTGTGTCTTTCCACTAGAAGACGATATAAACGTACAATTTTCATATACTTGCTTGTAATTTGATATAAAATTAGTGACCTGAGTGTAATTTGGTGTGTGTTTGTGTGTGTTTTCAGCCTCTTCCAGTGGCTGGCCAGTGCGCACCAGCTCTGCGCATCTAATATCCTATCTAAACACTGGGGGTCCTGTGGAGCACTTGCTTGTATGTTGAATAATGTTTATTTGGCTAATGTTTGTAAAACGTTTTTAAGTTATCTTGATTTTGGAGGAGTGTTTTTACAATTTCAAGCTGTAAAAAATTGGTCTCAGTAATTTCTTTAAAAAAAAAAAAGAGGAATAAATAAAAAAATTTTAAAAAGCAAATTTTTTTGTTATGTTTATAAGATAAATAAATATAATACACTCTGTATTTCATACTGGTGAAGTTTATATTTTTGTTTAAACATAGTAATGCAAAACACATCAAAATATGCTTGGAGTTTCTTAATAACTGAGAGAATGAAGAGGAAGAGGAAGGTAAGTTTGAAATAAAAATGTTTAAAAGTAATATATTTTTCTCCTGGTCCTTATTTTAATGGGTCATAAAAAATATCAATAATTATCGATATCGATCGATATGAAACACTGATATCGTGATAGTTTTCAGCCATATCACCCAGCCCTACTGTGAACCCAATGTCCACAAAGTTGCAGGTTCAAACCCCCACTTTCTACCATTGTGTCTTTGAGCAAGACACTTAACCCTCCAGGGGGGCCGTCCCTGTAATTAATGATTGTAAGTCCCTCAGCCAAAAGCCCCGTTTTTACCATTTACCCATGAAGACTACTGCAGAGTTTCACTAGTACAGTACCTGCAAAACCTGCCTTGCTAATGTTTATAGTGTGATGTTAATGTTATTGAATAAATTTTGGGTTCTTTTGTAATTCATCATAAGAAGATCCTCAGTAAATATATGTAGAATCAGAGAAATCTGAGTGATCTGATGAATGTGAATGTGGTGATGGAGTTTCACACTACCGGAGTAGGGAGGCTCTTTTTGCAGCTGGAACAGCTGAGCTTCCAGTCGGCTGATCTGCTGCTGCAGAGTCTCCACTGTGCTGCGCTGTTCCTCCTGCAGGTGGTGCATCTGCTCCCTGAAGCTGGTGCGCAAGGCATCAGCTTGCGCTGTTAGCTGAGACACTGACTCAGTGTGCTCAGATTTCAGTGCTACATTCTCTGAATGTAGGGACAGCACCCTGAGATATGAAGATAAGCAAGTTAGTTTAATAATCAGCCCAGATATATTCAGAGTTGTCTCTGAAATGTTTAAGTCACGCAGCTATTGTCTATTGCTGATGTTTGGTGTCAATTGCTTTGTATAGAGTTCACTAAAGGCATATTTATAAAAAAGCTAACACTAAGAATATCAGTACTTATAGTAGCCTCCACAGAACAATTATTTTTACACTTATTTTCACATAAATCAGGAAAAAATATAAGCGAAATGTTTGATTTTACAAACGCTTATGTGTAATAGACATTTATGTGAGTGAGCTTTATATGTTTTACTGTCAGCGCAGACAGTGCTATGCTGTAGTATGATAATCTAATACATCAGTTCAACAGAAAAACAAAAACAATTACACCGTAAGTGTCTGTGTACACACATTAATACAAAAGCTAACGCTAAGAATATCAGTACTTATAGTAGCCTCCAAAGAACAATTACTTTTTACGTTCATTTTCACATAAATCAGGAAAGAATATAAGCTACATATTTCACAGAATTCAGACTGAATTAAACACTGCTTTATGAGCCATCGTCTATTAGCCTACTGTTAAAGTAAGAATGAACTACATTGTTAATTCTTTTTATCCAGTACAGTGAAAAGGGTACATAACAAAACGTCTTCATTGTGGATTTAGGATCTTATTTCAATAGGGACACCATTTTTTGTACAATAGTGAACAGACATCCTGTAGGAAACTTCTGTTTGGTGCCATCTGTCTGATTTTGTCTCCCAAATAAGGTTTTCCTTTGTATGCCAATGAAAGGGGATGTTCTACCTCTCTCTCAGTTCAGCCTCTTTGGAGACCGTCTGCTGCAGCATCTTGTTATGGCGCTCCAGAAGCATGTCGTGTTCAGTTTGAAGCTGCTGAAGTTCCATACTGCTGCTCTGCAGGTTCACCTGACTCTCCTGCAGCTTAGAGCGCACCTGCTCCAGCATCGACTGCATGTGCTCCCTGACCATCAGACAGAGACACATTTAAATGATTTATTCGGATTAATCATTTCAGAATTTTAAATTATTTAATGTGATACAGTGATAAAAGTAAGTTAAATGTCTGATACAGTACACAAATGATGAACAAATAATGTAAATACTTTTTCACTTTTCAAGTTATAGGCAGTTACTTAGTCAGCAGTAGTCCTTCATAATGTGAGGCGACTGGAGAGTTTCCATTGTTACACGACTCAAAACACAAATTCATTTGTCATCAGTGAAAGAAAATAGCACTGCAGCTCTTACATCACACACACAACGACTTGAACGTCATGAAAATGACGCAAAATGAAGCTATTCCTACCTCTCCTGTTTAGATAATTCTCTATCACTTTGAGTCGAGCTCCTATTTTTCTGCTGCTTGAGCACGTTGTGGACCCGTACCTTGTAACCCTCAAACTCGGACACTGTTGATTCAAGTTCAGCCTGGAATGAAAATTAGTCACAGTCATTTGAAACATTTCCTTAGCTTAACAAAACAGTATAACACATTGCTTTAAGAACTAAAGATATAGAGCGGTCGGCCATAAACTTCAGCCTGGTGCCTGACGCTGTGCCTGTTCAGTAAGACCCCTAAAGATCTGCTGAGGTATGTGGCATCACAGCAGATCCTTTAAGTCCTGTATGTTGTGAGGGGTGGGTCAGACTAGTTTGTCCAACTCATCTCACAGATGATTAGTCAGTAAAAGTGAGCTCTTTGGCATGTTCCTCAAACCTCTACAGCAGTTTTTTAAAGTGTAGCAGGGAGTATTATCCAGCTGAAGGAGTAAATACAGAAGCCATGAGGGGGCGTACTTGGTCTCCAACAATGTCTAGCTAGATGGTATGAGTCAATGTAACATCCATATGAATGCAGAACATTGCTCAGAGCATCAAACTACTTTTGCCTACTTACATTTACATTTAAGGCATTTAGCAGATGCATGTATCCCCTAACTACAGGGGACAGTCTCCCTGGTGCAACTTGGGGTTAAGGGTCTTGCTCAGGAACCCAGTGGTGGTGCTAAACGTAGGATTCGAACCCATGACCTCTTGGTCCAGAGGCAAGTATCCTACCCACAAGGCCACACACACCCACCACTTGCTTTCCTCCTCATTCTGAGGCCATCTCTTCCCCAGGTAAGCATGACACACTCACCTGTCTAAATTAGGTCAAATAAAACATGATTATCAGACCAGGCCACTTCTTTCATTGTTCCATGGTACAGTTCTGATGCTCACTTGCTCACTGTAGGCACTGGGAGAAAATCTGTACGGGCACTTTCGACTGGTTTGTGGCTATTCAGCTGCATCTCAGCAAGCCGTGATGCAACTTTTTGTGGATTTGACCAGGCAGTGGAACCCCCCCACACACATCGCTGTGCCTTGGGTGACCATTATCTTGTTGCCAGTTTAACAATTGTCCTTCCTTAGAACACTAGAACACTATTGACTGGTACTAACCGCTGTACTAACACTCCACAATCTGTTTTGGAGATGCTCCGATACACTTCACAACTGAGCCTGTCAGAGGTGCTCAGCTTCTTACCCTTTAAATTGTTCAGTTTCCAACACATCAAACTCCAATGTAATGGCTGATAGGTGAACATGTATAACACAAATTATCTCTGTCTGTTTCAATAAGGTTGGTCCTATCATTTTTAGCTGAGCAACGTACTTGTGTCCGGTGTTTAAAGAGTATTCATTTTGAATTTTTGTAGTATATCGTACAGTTTAATGACCAAGGATGAGTGCAGACCAAAGTATGTGTGCGAAGCGGAGTGTGAGCGGAGCGGCATGATTTTGCCTGGAGCTTGGAGCAGATTTTTTGAAAGTCGGAGCTCCACTACCGCTGTAAGCTTCCAGTCCTTTTACTGAAACCAAAAAAGACCACCTCAGACACCTAACATGTTTTGGCTGAAGTGTTACATTTCAGATAGGACAACCTAAATAAAGGGCACTGTGTGCTATACTCAAGAGTCAGAACAACAGTTGGACAGGGACACAAAGTGACTGGAGAAAGTGAATGTACCTTTTTAGAGCGAAGCTCTTCCTGTAAAGTGGTCAGTTGGTGCTGGAAAGAGTTGAATGCCTTTTGATGTTGATCATTCACAGACTTCAACTGGTCCTGAAGTCTCTGCCGATCTGCAGTCAGTTCGCTGCACTGGATCTGAGACAGGACACATGCACAAACAAGCGAAACACAAAAACAACTAAATTAATAATCTTACCAACACTGTCTCCATAATTTCACTTCAGTAAAGCCACTGGAGGCCTAACGCCATGTTTTATATCAAAGTAGGTTCATCTAGCTCTTGTGGGCATAGAATATACTTGTTCAAAGTATGCTTTGTAAATAACACTAGCTGGTAGCCTAGTGGTTAGTGCACTTGCCCTGCAGTCACAGAAAGTCACTCTCGCCAAGCCTAAATCAGCATTCCTCTCATAAAAAGCTGAGCAGAGTCGTGCCATACAGCTTTAAGAAATATTACACAAAAATAATGGAACAGGAAACAGTTCACAATCTTACCTTATAATTCTCAACCTGCTGCTGACTGGCCTCCAGCTCTCCTTTCAAAGCGGACTGTACAATCATCTGAGACGCTTCCTGCCAAACAACCAATCATGGTCAACAATTTTCCTTCAAAAAACTAAAATTTTGTCCATCACTACTGACTATTCCATTACTGTTCTATTGGACATCTCTATAAGGAACATTAACACCAGTTGGATATGATTGCTTGTAATTTCTAAACCCGAACATGTAAAAGATGAAGTGTTTGTGAAAAATGTCAAATACGATCCTGTTGTATATAATGAGGAATATATAATAGGAATCTGATCAAGTGCAGATGAAACATCTGGAATGAACAACACAAGCTTTACAGATCACAGGAAAAACTTAAAACTGTATACAATTTCACAAAAAATAGTTACACTACACAATAACGGCCTTTAAGAGGTTAAAGCACTAGATACGTGTCATTTTTGCTCAAGCTGAATGTGTCTTATTCCTTTAGCATTAACCAGCTCACCCACAGACAAACAATTCATTTAAAAGGGAACTCCACCTAATTTCCACAATCCCTGCACAATTAAGTGTTTAAGGAGTAAACCGAAAGGTTCAGAGGGAGTTTGGTGTGAAATGCTCTCTTCTGGAGAGACGCTGCGAGTCAGAATTCACACTGGTGGTAAATGGAAACAGACGTCCACCTCTAAAAGCTCCCCCATAGAAAGATAGAGGTACCAGAATTTAAGTGCTGCACCATTAGTAACCACCTAGAAACATCACAGCAACCAATAATGACCACCTAGCAACACCATAGTGACCATTTTAATGTATTTGAACATTTAATAAATTAATATCAGACATTTATAGACATCTGCTATTATTTGTTTATTTTCCACAAAGGGGAAACCTAGTTTGTACCAAGCCCAGGTACCACACATACCCTCGCGAAAAAGGCAAGAAAATGTGTAAAAGCCTGAGGTTAACTGTGCAACACTATTTTTTAAGCCTGGAATGATCTAAAAGTTTAAGAGGAACTCAAGGAACTCACTTCTTTCTTCGCATCTGCCAGATCCTTTTTGGTCTTCACTAACAGCTGCTTCATCTTCGATGCCTTTTCCTCTCCTGTCTCCATAAGTGATTTCAGAGACTCTGAAGAAAAAAAGAACATAAAGAAGACTGTCTTTGTGATGAACTGGGATGTGAGCAGAGCATATACCTGTCCTTTAGGTAAGTGCATCCTTTATCGGGGCAGCTGGAGGCCTGGTGGTGTTGCCCCAGAAGGTTGTGGGTTTGAATCCTAATTGCTAGTATCATCACTGAGGTACCCTTGAGCAAGGTACCGTCCCCACACACTGCTCCCAGGGCACCCCCCACTATTTCAGGGCAACAATTCTTGGGTGAAGCTGATATTTAATTTGGCCAATAATAAGGTTACCTTAATAATGGGCAATATGTGTGGTACCACCTATTACCAGAGAATTTTCAACCCCTTTTCTCACTGAGTGAGGTCACAAATCAGAAAAGAGCTCATGCAGAGTCTTATCTTGGCTGTTGCAAGTCTTTCTTTCCGAGATTACTTTTGTCTATCAAAACTAAAGTCCTTCTTATTAATCATTTATCAGTGTTTCATCCTGAAATTGATAAACTGTATTTTTTTCCTTCTTGGTTTCATGTTTTTTTAATCAATAATGCGTATAAAAAGAAGCAAGTAACTGATAAGAAATCGTAAGTTCTGATATGTGTGAAGAGATAACATTTCATCTATTAATGTCCTGACTGATCAATGTTGCCCTGTAAATTTGCACAAATGAAAAATGTCCAAGATTTTACTAAAGGCTGTGGTCAAATACTTCTGTTTTTAAAATATGTAAAAAAAAAAAAAATCACTATTTATCAATAATTACTGACCCAATTTCAAAATGACTTATTTTTCATTCATACACTGAACCAAAATATAAACGCAACACTGAACATTTTCTACATACACAAACTACGCATTTATCTCAAATATTGTTCACAAATCGGTCTAAATTGGTGTTTGTGAGCCCTTCTCCTTTGCTGATATAATCCATCCCACCTCACAGGTGTGGCGTTTCACGGTGCTGATTAGACAGCATGAACATTGCACAGGTGTGCCTTGGAGTTAAAAGCAAAGCAGCGCAGATTCTGATTCTTGTATGTAATTATTACCAAACAAGGTTTCATGTGTTTTTTTTAGGAATGCTAGCCTTCATTGCTATATAAAACTGTAGGTCTCACCTATTTCCTGGACCAGTTTACCCTCTTTGTCTCTCTGCGTCTGTATGAGGCCCTCGTGCTCCTCAATCAGCCGGTCCTTTTCAGAAAGCCGTTGGTTGAGCTCTTTGAGGAGCCGCTCATAATCAGCCATTTCCATGTCCAACAGAGTGCTCTGCTGGGCGTCCTACAAAAGAAAAAAGAAGAAAAAAAAAAACACTGTAAGGATCCCCTACCACAACAGTGAATCACTATTGATAATAAAATCACTTCTTAAGTTGCTAATTCAGCTGCATAATTATTATTAGTTACTGTAAACATATTCATTGCATATGTTTATGCAAATCTTTATCGATGTGTAAATAGTGCACTATCCTCAGTTACATGCGTGTTTAGTACATATTACATAATAAAATAATTATGAATTATTTGACACTACGATTCACCAAATCTGAGGGAAAAGCATCATCTTGAATCATTGGAAGATGAAAGATTACCACTTCTAGCAGGTGTCCAATAATGTAATCCTGATACATTGTTAACAACTCCTTTGCTAAGATCTTTGGACCCCTGTGAGACTCAGGTTCAGAACCACTGCCATAAAGTAACAGCTCTGCCTGGCACTAGAGTCACACAAGTGTCCTACAGAGTGCGAAACCAGACTAACACTGACTGCATAAACTAAAGTGGCCCTGTATAGTGTGAACACACCACGGTGTGCAATTCCTTCTCTGAATTTAACCCATTCACCAAGTGAAACAGGGGACTGCCACCAACGACTGGCACCTGGGGAGCAGTGGGTGGGGACAGTGCGTACCTCAAGTGTGGTGTCACTAGAACCCGCAACCATCTGACTGCAAGGGCAACACCCTAACCACTACGCCACCAGCCGCCTCACATTAAGAGTTACAAAAGGAGAGCTAGTTATTTTGGTTCCTGAAAACAAGCCTTAGCCCCCCCCTTAATGGAGGTAATTATGGTGTGGCTAGTGGCCTAGTGGTTAGGGAGTTGCTCCTGTGACCAGATGGTTGTGGGTTCAAATCCCAGGACTGTTAGTGGCACCACTGAGGTACCTTTCTATTCTTAACATGATTCAAATTTAAACAACCGTCAATGATTAAAGATATCTTGTTTGGTGTCCAGGTCTCTGTACATGCCTTCCTGAGCTGTTCCAACTCCTGCTCCGTCTGCTGAAGTTGTTGCTTCTGTTTGTGCAGTAAAGCATTTAACTCTTCGACTTCCTTAACAGCAGACTGGTGGTCCTGGAGATACAGCAAATATACACTGTGAATGCACACAACAGGACACGGGACATACCAAAAATTAAAACGTAAAATTATACTGTAAAGGGCTGATATCGCTTTTTTCTGCCTCAGGTCTATTTTTATATGGTTTTAAATACCCAACACTGGTATATTTAATATTACCAGAACAAAAGCTGGCTATTGTGGATTTAAGACTGATGCATGTCTATGACATCTACTCTGACTGGCTTCCCTGTATTGTACTTTCAAAAAGCAATCCAGTCTGCAACATTCCTCTTAACCTCAGGGTGAATTAGGGTGTTTATGTGGACTAGAGACGCTCAAAGCTACTGTTTCAACAAAAACTACCTCTACTGACTCTTAACTGTACCCTGTTAACCAGATGGCCAATCTGTTCTGCAGTGATTAAGCCGTATAATAAGGCCCTTTATTGTTAATTTCCCAATAGAGACTCCCTTTCTCTCTCCCTCCGGGTCGACCAGCTTTCTACCCCCAGCTTTACGGGGTTTTGTACCACTCAGCCTTGGCTCACTGTAAAGCTACTTTGAAACATCATCGGTTGAAAAAAGTGCTTTATAAATACATTTGAACTGAATTATAATTGAAATCAGTGGGACTAACCTGGTGTAGGCCAATATATTAGTGGGTAGGTAAAGGGGGGGGGGGGGAGTAAGAGCTCAAAGTACTTTGTAAATACTTCAAAAAAGTGAAGAAGTCACTTTTCCATGTTATAAGTTTAAAGCAACCCCTTTATCTTTGTGTCTGATTACCACCTTGCAAGCTTGTCTACTTTAATGTTAGGTTTAATACATGCAATAATACTCATAAGTGCTTCTGGTTAAGCTTATTAGTCACTTCACCAAAAAAAATACAAATTTGCTTCATTAGAACATTTATTTTAGTGCATTTTAAAAGTATGTGTGGTGTGTGTACACTTAAAGACGTTAAACATGTTAAGATTGCTGTATTTTTCAGAGCTTCAAAAAATAGTCCTAGTTTCTGCCACTGTACCTTTGTCTTTTGCTCCTTTAAAAGTCTTTCTGCCTCGAGGTCTCTCTCTAGCCCTGATTTTAGCTTGTGCAGCTCAAGTGCCTGTGCCTCCAGCTGTCGAACATTACTTTGAAGAGTCTCCATACGGGCCATTAGGTCTTCTCTTTCAGACGCCAACTGCTTATGCTGACAGGAAAAGAAGGTTAGTGTTTTTCCTTCCATTTATAAAAGCGTTGTGATTAGATCGATACAGAATTAAGCTTGAAATAATATACACTATAACAGCGTTTCTCAAACTTATTTGTCCTGGGGACTAGTCATGTCAGGCTTTGGGGCTGCAGGGCCCTACATAAATGATCATCACCAAACCCCCCACACCCCACCCCGGGTTCGCACATGCGCATAAATAAATACACTATTGCCAAGTTACATATATGTAGTAATTAGGCTACATATATGTAATAATAATAATAATAATAATGTGTTTATGGGACACTTTATTATGGGAACTTGCAAACTGACTTTTAACCTAAATTAAATTACAGGTCATTCACCGACACGGATATTTTGACCCCAAAATAATTTAAA
>JBBPDC010045640.1:0-11611 GCA_037974485.1 Hemigrammopetersius urotaenia
TGAATGAATGAATGAATGCATGGATGGATGGATGGATGGATGGATGGATGAATGAATGAATGAATGAATGAATGAATGGATGGATGGATGGATGGATGGATGGGTGGGTGGGTGGGTGGGTGGGTGGATGGGTGGATGGATGCATGGATGGATGGATGGAGGGAGGGAGGGAGGGATGGATGGATGGATGGGTGGATGGATGGATGGAGGGATGGATGGATGGATGCATGGATGGATGGGTGGATGGATGGATGGAGGGATGGATGGATGGATGGATGGAGGGATGGAGGGATGGATGGATGGATGTCCATATTAGTGTAGGCTGAAGAGTTGGAATAATTTACTGCATATATAATATATGATATACTGTTTACACTCAACTGCTGCTTTCACTGAGTTTTGGTGATGAAAACTGAAGGAAATTAAAAAGTAATTTTGAGGAATCTTATTTTGTTGATGCATGTAGCTAAAATAAATGTTAACACGTACACAAAGGCAAGGAATCATGACTAACTACAAAATGACCCATAATTATTTCAATATTGACAATGATATGCATTTATTTTCATTTGTATTGTGTATGTTTGAATGTGCACTCCAGATTTATTTTCCCATTTGTTCCAAAGTCAATGATGTAAAAATGTAAACGAAGGGCTTTTTTCTGGTAAACAAGTCTGTACACATGACTACAGTCCCAATAAATACCAATAATACAAACATAAACCAATATATACGCAGCTAGGGATCTGAAATCTAGAGCTTGCATTTCCGACTAAATGTCTTTATGGTTTAACAAACCATTCCGGAGCAAAAACAGACGGTATGATAACGGTATGATAAACACAATCGTGAGGGTTAATCAGACAGGTAAGCGCGGACATCCGTGTTCAAAGAAGACAAAGCAGTGTCCTTTTAAAGAGTGTCCTTTTGTTGCCCCAGAAGAAAAGTACGCTCTGATATTTGCCCTTTCTCTAAAAAATGAGGAAAGTCTTTCTCTGAAGTCAAACCAGGCTTACTGGTGCAGCAAACTTCACCATGTTACTACCATTCAAACACCAGATCAAGAATCAGTGTATGACAACTGTTTACAACAAATTATTAATGAGTTATAAACCATCTACAACCTGATTAACAACTTGATCAAGAACCCTTTATAAACCCTTTATAAGAGTAGTCTTATAATAAAGTGGTTTTCACTGCTTACTTCCTCTACATGGATCACATGGACTGGCCCCTCCCCATCATCAGTATCCTCTACATTTTACTCAGACAGTAGAGAGCACCCAATCCAGCTTTATCACCTCCTGGTATGGCACCTGCACCATCTCAGGTGGGAGGACCATCTCAGCAGATTATGAGAACCCAATACTCAGCAGCGGTCTCGGTCTGATACAGCCCACATTCTACTTGATAGGATTTCAGAAAAAGCCTGAACTATCATATAAATGCTAAAGTTTGAGGCTGTATCTCAAATGGCTTCCTACTCTCTACATGGTGCATTATGTAGGAATTAAATCTCCTGCACCCAAATAGCATGTAATATGTCTAACAAAGATCCATTCTATAATCAAAAGTAACATGAACAGATATCAGTTATCAATGCACATACTAACATTCTGACTTCTGAAATGAATCTACCCCTCTGCGTCCACCATGGTCCCGCTTAGACCCCTCAGATGTGCCATTTCTAGGCTTCAGTTAAGTTTATTATGAGATGGATCTGATGAGCTGAAGATTCTGCTGCTCTGGCTATCGTTGGCTGCCCTTTCTCAGAAAAAACAGAAAAAAGCCAAAGTTTCAAACCTGTTCATCCAGAAAGTATCCCTAGGTGATTTTTCTGTGTAATTAACTGTGTAATTAAATCATTATTCTTTAAATACCTTATGTAATGGCCTACTCTCAAAGGGATTGCCCATAGGTAGACTGATGAGAACGCTGCAGTGATCAAGGAGAATATAAGACCAAAAAACCCCTCAAGGCCCCATTAAATCTGAAAGTCCCTGTAATGGGAGGGAAAGGGAATCCAGAACTGAAACAGTCTAAAGTGACTTGAGACTCCTTAGCTCTGAAAACAAGTGCAGCTCTTTCAACAGCACTGTCTTATATTCGCATAAATCATTAAAGCTCTCTTTCAAAGCCCATTGTCTCATTGGTAATTCCAGAGAGAAGTTCGGTGTTAAAGGCCGTGAAACCGTTAAAGGCCACTTCAGAGCTCCGAGCCTGAATTTACAATGCGGCAGCCTCTCGCCTTATCATAGCCTTATCAAAGCTCCAGTCGGACAAGAGTCAGCCATTCTACCATAACTGACATTTACCAATACTGTGTTATACCCTAAACCGCCGAACAGCATGATTGGACATAAGGAAGTGTGATATTATGAGCACACTGAACAGACGAGCGCTTGATCGAAATTATATTCAGGTCAAGAGATGGTAATTACGCTCGTTAAATTACAAGCCGTTACCAAGACTGTGACACCGACAATGAACTGAAATTAAATTTAGAAGCATATTTAATTACAACCTGCAATCACCCACATCACAACCACAAATCCATCTCGATTATCATCATTATTATTATTATTATTAATATTTTTCATTCATGTTACACAACTCCCGACGCACAAACTGTTCGTTAACTCTTTATTTGTACACGCAGTGCTCATTCCATTATAGTGTTTCTGCAACCACACTGAGGCCTGAATTATGATACTGGAACCCCTCAGCCTATCCTGCAGAACTGTCCTTAACTAAATTATACACTTAACCCACAAAATACGTTCCTAAATAGTTATTGGCGTAAGCGTACAGTTCTAAGACTGTATATCCACAGACTGTATATCCCAATCCACACCCATTGGGTGATTCACAATGGAATATAATTAAAGCCATTTTACTGTCCAGAATGACTAGTGACTAGTGAGTGAACTAGTGAGTAAACTAGTGAGTTTTATACATCTAAAAATGTTTTTCTTTTCAGATTGTTTGGCCTTCTAACAACCTACCGACGTTAATCAATATAATACATTTTATTGAAAACCTTTTCAAAAACTAATACAATATCTCAGGTCTGTGCATTTATACCCATTTCCTGTAAAAGCTTTTTTTGTGTAATGTAAGATTTCTGGTTCTATGAACTATTGTGAATCAGTAATATTTTGAATGTAGCATTTCACATCAAACCCATCTATATCACTTTATTTACAAACCATTCATAATTTAATTATGCAGATTTTGGGGGAAAAAATCAGAAGAATTTCCGTTTAAACTCCTTTGAGGTTTTACCTTCATTGAGGTTCTTGAAACTGTTAAAAGGTTCTCATTTATGAAACATTTCTTTACAAACGTGGATTCTATGGTATTGCTCTGATTAGACTTCTTTGACACCTTCATTCTGAAGAGCGTGTAACATTCATGAATGAGAAAAGTCCAGTTCATTATACAACAACATGCTAATGCTGCATTAGCAGAACAAAGGCAGGAGAACGAAGCCTGAATGAAGTCTATCCACGCTTGCTGTGTGATCCTCACCACTTCCCTGCCTGTTCACATCAAAAACATTCGATTCCAAAGATGATCCACATCTTTGTCTTTTTTAACGACCCGCCATCAGGCTCTCAGATCAGATCCCTAAACAATAAAGATCCCGGAGAAGTGTTTGATCTCGAGATGAGAGAAAATCCTCTCAGTTCTTCTATTTCAGTCTTCACTTCGCACTTTCTCCACAGACCTCAGACGCCTAAATAGTCTTTGCTCTCGCTCCTAATCTGAAGTTGGCTGTCCCTCTTTCATCCCCTGCTCTGGCTAGCAATTTCAACTAAAAGCATTTCTTCACTGAAGAGCTGAAGCGTTAAGTGCGTTTTTGCCTCAGTGATCAGATCGGCAGGTCTGAGGCGCTCTGTCTGGGAGAGAAAATCATCAGAGAACAACAAAAAATAAAATGAAATAACCATCAATCGATCAATTGTAGAAAGAGCTTGCAGACAGGACTAACAGACTCATGAAATTCTTATAAAGTGTATAATAAAAATACAGTCTTACTATTTTAGGTGAAGATAAAGAAACTCAAAAATCCAGTCTTGCAGTCACAACCATGCAGTTTTAGCTGATGTTTAATTGTGCTATAATTATTTGTGTTTTTTATGCAATTAGTAAGACCTAAAGGAGCCAAATCGCCTTCTTTATTAGTAGCTATTATTAATTGTAAATTAGTGCATGCATTTACACAGACAACTGTTTAGAGCTTTACACGAGACCATGTGTGAGGAAACTTGACCATAAAGACTGGTGCGTTCAGGGAGATACAGCTCCAGGCTCTTGTCAAAGTGTGGCTTTTGCAGTAATTAAAAGTATTTTACTCTGCTTTGTTCCCTTTTAATTATTTTTTTTTTTTTGGTATTTTGTCTCTTTAATGTCTTTTTTACACCAGTCTCTCTTTTGTCCAGTTTAGCTAATTTTTCCATTAACATCACCTGAACACTGGCACTCCCACTAGCCCCAGGCTGATAAACACCATCTTGAACGTGGTATTTAATAGCTGATGTTATGCAAATAATCAATATTTCATTTCCTTTCATGTTTTTTATGTTTAATCAACCATTTCCTCTGCACAACTTTTCTAATCTATGGTTATTTAGAATTTGTACGCTGGAAACATCACCATAAACATTAACTACACACTTTAAAGACGCTTGGACTACAATGTGGAATTCTTAAGCACTGATGTACGTCGCTCTGGATGAGAGCATCAGCTAAATGCCGTAAACGTAAACGTAATCGTAAACGTGATAATAAAGCCCCCTGGGCGGTTCAGCGGTAGAACATCGGGCACTGAATGAGGAGAATCAGAAGAACGAGTCCATGGTGTGAGTAGATTTAGAGGCAGCTGGTGGCCTGGGGTTGCATCTGCAATCAGAAGGTTGTGGGTTTGAATCCCAGGACTTCCATTGGCACCACTGAGGTACCCCTGCTTCACTCAGGTGAATGGATTAAATGTAGAAGACACAAGCAATGTCCTTGAGGATCAATACAGTACATAAATAAACAAATAAATAATTGTCTAAATGTATTACTGAACTCCATAACTCTCACACTCCAGGATGGCTACTGTCCAGAGCATAGCACTGGCATAAGAAAGAAATGATGCAGGGCAGCTTATTTCTTCTTCCAATCCTGATGATGGACTGAAAGTTTAGAACCAAAACTTTGTCTGTATAACAAACTCATATAAACTTTTGTTGCGACAAATAGCAGCCTCTGTTCCAGCTTATCATTACTCTGCATATACCTGCCTTTTACATATTACTAATCTGCCACAATGTCCCATGTAACTACATCAAACACAGACACAGACACACACAGCTTGAAGGTGTGGGCTCTCTTCACCCTCAAAGTGCTTGCTCTTTTCTTCATAGTGCCCCCCCCCCCCACATGTCCCTCTTTCATCATCAAAACCGGACCACTGCCTCATAATTAATGTGCTGCTCAATTTCCTGTAGATTAAAGGCAGCACAATTAAAAGCGGTGAGCAGAAGCAGCGGAAATGGAAAACACAACACAGATAGAGGCTTTTGTTTGGAGAGACATGCGGCGAGAAATACTGAGTCCTGAAGAGAAGAAAAAAAGAAGCGCTCGCCATTCACACGCACTAAAGCTCAGCCTCTGCCGGAGATTACTGTGACATTTTACTGGAAAAACGCACATGACCTCAACAAGAACTCCAACTCAAACACTACAAACAGCAAACCTTTCAGTGTTATATATTCAAGAAGAAAGAAAGAAAGAAAGAAACAATATAAAAGAATAGGAGAGCATAAGAGAGAGTAAGACAAGTGATAGAACCAAGAGAGAAAGAAAGAAAAAGAGAAAGAAAGAAAAAGAGAAAGAAAGAAAAAGAGAAATCCTAGCATGCTGAAAGAAAGAAAGAGAAAAAGAAAGAAAGAAAGAATAGCGAGAGTGAAAGAAAACAGCAGCAGGAGAGGAGCAGGAGAGGAGGGTGCGGAAGGCCGGACGCTCTGAAAGTGGTTCTCTAAATGCGTGTGCTGTTGAAGAGCTGATTAAACAGATGGGAAGAATGGAAGGACTGTATACAGGCCTTGGGCTCCGTCCCTCGAGAGGCAGCCATATGTGCTGAGAGTGCACTGGTGAGCGGAGGCCTTTCTCAGAGTGTGAAGTAAACGTATAAAGCCTCTTCTGGACCCCCCACTGCGGCCCCTGCCCATTTTATTGCAGCTGTTGACATTTCCAGGCACTGTACCTAACAGATCCCAAACCTGGATTCATTTGTTCTTTGGCATTTTCCTTGATTGTGTCTCAGTTCTCGGGTAACGATGGCTGCAGGGAGTTCTATTTCTTCAACCTGCCTCCGACTGAAATCCCAATGACCATTAGCAGGACTAGCAAATAAGCTTCAGTGAAGGAGAACATGGCTGCTATAATGCCACCACTTAACTCTGCCAAATAATGTACCCATATCTAACAAGCTTACTGATGTTTTTGCCGAAATGTATCAGCACTGTCAAACAGAGAAGTAAAAACTACCCAATAGGCCAGCAAAACTACCCACCATGCCCATAGTCTTCCCAGCACTGTCCAGCACCTTTCCTTTATATGCAAAAAGGTCATTTGGAGTTTTGGTTCAAAGGCTCACTCTTCAATGTGTTTCTAATATGTAATATACCACATCTGTAACACACCATGGAAAGTTTTTCATCCAGTACTTATTAAAGGAACAGAAAAGTACTCAAATACCCAATAAGATTCCAAGATTGGGGTGTCATTGTATTTTCAAATATGCATGTAAAGATAAAAAACGGATAAAGTGTCCATCACAATAACCTGTGTGAAGGTTTTCAATAAATACCATGAGATGAAGCCATCCCTCTTCTACCCCTTTGTCCTGATGTGAATGCTCACATTAGACCCATTAGAGGTTAATCACAATCAACTCCAGAGAGTAATAAACTACATGACCCAAAAGCTCTCAGGGCTTTGCAACCACACTCAACAGCTAAGAGATCATTTAAGCAACTGATCAAGTATGTGAAACTAAAAGAAATGTGAAAGACATGAAAACGTTTCCTGTTTGTTGTTTTCACTGTCCGACAAAAAAGATCTGAGATATTTGTTTGTAGTCTGTCGAATCCCCCACAACCACTGCCGAGGGTGTACATCAAAAGAGGTGGTCACAATCAGTGAAGAAAGTGAAGAAGAAAGGAAGGCGGTGTCAGGGCTGGGTACTGTGACGGTTAGCAGCCACTAGAAGTCGGCCTTTTTCTGTTTCTGGTTTTGAGTTTAGTTTGGGAACCTTTTATGAAGTGTTGGTGGGTTGTTTAATATTATTAGTTACAGCTGTCTTTTGTTTGGGTTAAGTGCTTGTGTTGGTGATTGGGTTTTGGGGGTTTGCTTTATGTATTTAAAGAGTTGTGTTCTTTGTTCAGGTGTGGGTCAACCATCGTTATGGTTTTTGGTTTTCTTTTTGGTTTAAATGAAGTCTTGTATCTGGCCCTCGTGCCAGCTTTTGGACACCCAGGTGAAGGCGCCTGCCATGAGTGCCCTCCCGCTGGTGTCCTGCCAGGACCCTCGACCAGCGAGGAGGAAGTGAGCGAGGAAGCCCGCATTGAGCAACCCAGCAAAGGCACCGACCACAAGTGCTCTTCAGGCCTCCCCGCTGGTACCGAGGACCCTAGCAAGAGCCGCAGCAGAGCCAGCGAGCCCCAAAGCCGAAGATTATGGTTGAGAGTGTGCATGAGAGAGTAAGGCAGCACTGCAGCCTCCTGTGCCTGCGCCGAGAAAGCTCCAGCCACCCATGCCAGCACCAAGAGGGCTACTGCTACCTGTCCCAGCGCTGAGACAGCTCTTGGTGGGTGATCAGAGGGGTGTAGAAATGTAGCGGGATTAATGTTGAGGATAGAGCAGGCAGCTCAGAGCCTGTAACAGAGCTGCTAGTAAACCAACTAGGCCCATCAGAGGAGCCACTAGGCTTGTTACAAGAGAATTTGAAGCCCCTGACAGCCCCAAGACACCCAGGAGCTCAGCCAGTTAGCCCAGGAGCTAGGCCTCTTAGCCCAGGAGCTAGGCCTCTTAGCGCAGAAGCTAAGCCCGACAGCCCCAGAGCTAAGGCATTTAGAAGGCTGAGAGGAGACATCAACTCCAGCAGTGGCCAGGGGTCTTCCCCTGAACTTGGGACATGGGGGCCAAGGAATAGCTCCCTGGAGGGGATTAAATGGCAGGAGCTTGGGCCTAAAAGGAGGAGCTCCACGGAGAGAGCTCGGCCCTTGAGGATAGCGAGGGGTTCCCCACTGAAGGGCTCCCAGGAGGGGGTCTTGCCCATGAGTACAGAGAGGAGCTCCCAGTTTGGGGCTCTGCCCTCGACAACAGCGAGGTGTTCCCAGTTGAAGGGCTCCCAGGAGGGGGCTTTGCCCATGAGGACAGAGAGTACCCTGCACCAGCTTTTGGTTTTGTGGAAAATAATGTACTGAGAATGAACACTGGAGCCTGTCCTTTCCCGGGAGGTATGGAGAGACATGACAGGTGGACATTAAACTTTCTCCAGCAAGACATCAGTATGTCAGATACAAGGCTTTTTATGAGTAACAGGTTTTAGACAAGGAAAAGCGAACTGGTATTACATGGTGCTTCTCTAATTATTATTATCAGATGTCAAGCTTCCTCATTAAGTTCCATCATTTCATATCTGCTTTATCTGTAACAATTGTTAGGACACAAGGATGGCATTCACATATTGGTAATGATTCTGTGGACAACATGTCTGGACAAGAAATTCGATGTAGTTCACTGGAATAAATTATTTTCCACCAGCCAACAAAATCATCCCACCATTTTGATACTGTTTTCAACATGCTATTATCGACATGGCCTTGCCACCGTTTCCTTTTGGGGGAAATATCATGTCCCATAACTGTTCGAATGTTTGTTAGAAGACCCCTTTGGAGAGTTGAGGGAAAGAGTCAATCCAAATGTAGATTTTCGCAAAAAAAAACAAAAACTTTCCCAGAAAGTGCTGTGATCTGGTGTGTGATGTAATACTGTTCCCTGTTTATCCCTTCTCCCACCAAACATTGCAGACAGAGCTGTTCATAAGCCAGAAACTATTTGATGAATATGATATGTTATAGTATTTTATTATAGTAAATTAAATAAATGTATTACTGTATGTACACTGCTTGTACTAAAGGAAACGGGTGTGTCTGAATTGCAGTGCAGTCTATATACGGGTGATTTCAGTATTTTACATTCTAGCCCTGCAGGAGTTCAGTGTACACAGTACGAATACGGGTTTATCTTTACATTTTCTTTACATTTCCTTCACTTCTTTAAGGGTATTGTATTACGCTGAGTTTAAATTAAATTGAAGAGTTTTGGGAGCATATTTGGGTATTTGGGGGCACAGCGGGTGCTTTTGGAATGTACTGTATATATAACTGGCTGCTACTGTGATCATGTTGGGCCTGTATTTGGTGAGAGTGTGATAACCCATGACTTTTATGTTAACAGCTGTGAGACTCCAGCCGGGACAAAAATGTCCCATGAGGCTTGACAGCTATGTTATCAGGCCTTTGTTTAAAATGATTAAGCGTGAAAGTACCAAGGTCTGGACCTCAGAGTCCACGTTTTACAGCCCTATAGGAACTCACACCAGGGACCAGTTCATTGTTTAACTCACCCAAGAGGCTTCTCCAGTCGACTTGCTGGTGACCCCACAATCTCACCCAGGGTGCAGAACATCTGCCCGAGGAAATCCTAGAGGAACCGGAGGAAAGAGAGAGAGAGAGAGAGAGAGAGAGGGAGAGAGACATACAGAGAAAGTTGGGGCGGGGGAGGCATGTATGGATTTAGAGCTTAAAGCTTGTCATGTTCCCCACTCCCTACAAGCTCTCTTCACTAGCTACGGTAATAGATTGAAAGACTTTAGACGTACGTTGCATTCTGAGGGCTTCCAGGAGGGAGGGCAGGCAGCCATGTTATCAACAGAGTACAGCATGTAACAGAAAGGATAAGACACAAACAAAATGGTGGCCATAAAAAGGCCCAAGGACTCCATTACTGTATAACCAAGAATGGTCAAACAGGCTGAGAGGGGTGTTTTCCTGTTAATGAAGACTAGATGACGAACACCAATGAATTTGAGTCGTTTCTGATGATAGAACAACATATAAATCAGCAAGTATCCAAACATGTGTTAATGTTACAATAATCTCTGATTATCGTAGTGAATTGTATGGATGACTTGTGCTTTTTGTGTCCACTTTGGTCTCTAAGCAAATTTTTTTGCTATCCCCTAAGAAAAGTACTAAAAGAAGTCGGGTTGGTTGTGAAACCAGCAGAGTGGCCTAGATACTTCTGTAGTGTGGATTCAAAAAGCGTCACTAATACACAGGATAAATGTACAGCAGTTCAAGCAATACATTAAAATCATAAATATTTCAAGCTGAAAGTGAAATGAAATCTCGTGTATTGAATGTAATACAAACTGTATTTCCAAGGAGCATGATGTCCTTTAGAGGGACCCTTACATTCATACAACATATCTGGATACTGAGCTAAAACTGATTTGTATGTAGAAGGTTTTGATGGCTACATGTAGGCAATACTCACGTGTTTAGAGAGGTCTGGACTTTTAGAGTCAACATCATATCTGAAAAATAAACAAGGGCATCGCTAGAGCTTCTAGGAATATTCAGGTGCATAAGGCAAGACAGCGTCTGGTCAGTTTCTGTAGTACATCTTTATCCCCACCTCCCGATGGCTTGGGCAGAAGTACAGAGTAAAACGTTTCATGCTAACTTTTTAATTTAGCGCTACATCTGAAAAGGATTAGGTAAGGATGGTTTTAGGGGAAACATGCTCAAAAAATAAGGAGTTCCTAAGGAACTAAAATTGGCTATTGGGGGGTTACTTTTTACATCATATTAAATATACAACAATCTGTACTCAAATATTTCACCTGTTCTTACAATAACCAGTGATTTATGAATTTACCAAGATGTTGTAAATTGTGTCTATTCAACAGGTTTTATATGTTTTCATCATTCCTTTCAACAGTTTCCCAGATCCCAAAATGTCCCAACAGCCTGATAACCAAGGGACAGTTAGATCATTCATTATTAAGCAAAAACAGGCTGCTTTGTTACTGTGTTACTTTAGTGTCTGATATATGTAAATGACTTATGGCTGTCCTGTATGGGGAGTGAATGGGCAGAGATTAAATGTGGTATACTGAGTCTGCTGTATGTTCAGGTTTGTGTAGATTAATGGAATTGCATTGGGGTTCTTTTGGCATTACGAAAAGAGTGAATTCATACTAGGCTATTTTTGTTTATGTTGATGATACAGACTGCTGATCCATGACCATTTGAACTGAGCATGATCGGTTACACCTCATCTTCTTCATCTTCTAAACTGAGCCTTTGGTTAGAGTCTAAACTGAGCCTTTGGTTAGAGTCTAAACTGAGTCTAAACTGAGTCTTTGGTTAGAATCTAAACTGAGTCTTTGGTTAGAGTCTAAACTGAGCCTTTGGTTAGAGTCTAAACTGAGCCTTTGGTTAGAGTCTAAACTAAGCCTTTGGTTAGAGTCTAAACTGAATCTTTG
>JBBPDC010045651.1:0-11611 GCA_037974485.1 Hemigrammopetersius urotaenia
GAACCAAAAGAAACACAACAGGGGCAAACCGAAAACAAAAGCAGTGGCGCTAGCCCGCCACTGACCAGACCGTGACACTGAGAAACACTTCTGCAGTGGTCTCTTAATTTTTCCAGAGCTGTATATACCAAGAAAAGCTTAAAATGGGAATATATTTGACAATCAATAATATACTATAAATGTTCTTTATAGAAGGGAAAGAGTGTCTTTATGGGTTATTAGGGCTAAATGTTCCGTATACAGCCATTTTCATCCTGCTGTAGTCAGTAAAAATATAGACTTCCACCACACTCATTTCCATTTAAATCTACACCCAGTCTCTATAACGTATATGAAGGTACTAAGCAAGGTAGAGAAATGGAAAAGGAGATCTCATTTTGCATGAATAATCTCTGTGCCTTTTTTGATTGCCATCTAAAAGACCTCCTCATCAACCTTTTCCTAGGAAACTTGGCAGACCGCTGAAACATTGTTTTATATGAAGTGATTAAAGGCCGCTATGTACTATTATTGGTCCTAAAGGGAGTTGGCAGCCTTATGACAGAGGGGTGTGGTCATGGACCTAGGGAGGGAGAGAGAGAGAGAGAGAGAGAAAGAGAGAATCTAATCTAATCTAATCCTTTGAGAAATTATAAACTGATCATTATGATGATTTTAATCTGTGTTGTGATGTTTTGTGATGTGTGCTGTGTTTGTTGTGATGTTTCTTCTTCTGGTAACTTCTAAAAAAAAAGCTCATTTGAAAGTTTGGTGATCTCTATCAGATCTGTATCAATCAGTAGTGACCTCCTCCATTTACATAGTTGCATGAGTACATTTACAATCTCTTTATATTTTAAATTATAAATATTTTTTTCTCGTACTCAAGTGTATTCGTGAGGAATGCACTTTTAACTCTAGTTCCAGTTTGGTCCTGCTGATTCCATTCCTAATTAAAATATACATGCAAGGCCAAACTATGTAAACGCTTCTGTAAGCTTCACTGAATGCTGGCAAGCGTCCCATTCAAACAAACTGCAGTGCTTATATGATATTCAGCTCCCATGTGTGGGAAAACCACACTGTTTTGATAGAAAAGGTGATGTGATGGTGGCAAATTTTGGCAGGTTCCAACCCATCTAGCTCAGATGACCTTTAACCATGTCTAGATTAGAAAAGCATTTAACCATGTCTAGAAAAGCATTTTCGACTGTAGTTAAATTCAAATGTCTTCAGTTTAAGAGGATTTGTCCAATAGTTCAGTGAGCCTTAAATTCATGACAGTCATAAACAGGCAGTAGCATGGATGGGTCACTTGAACTGCAGCTGCTAAACTGCACTGCTGTTGTTCACCCCCCACCACTTTACAGCCCCAGTATTTTATTGCAGATTAAAGGGATTCCCCAAAAAGGGATAACAATCCATACTAATTAAGGCAAGATAATGTAGAAGCATATAGGACTTTATATGGCAGCTAGTGGTCTGTTGGTTAGGGAGTTGCCTCTGTGATCAGAAGGTTGTGGGTTCGATTTCCCGGACTGCTAGTGGCACCGCTGAAGTACCCTTGAGCAAGGCACTGTCCCCACACACTGCTCCCCAGGCATTTGGGTGAATGGGTAAAATGCAGAGAGCAGTTCTGTGCTTTTCATACTGTATGGTGTGTTCATGTGTGACAAATGGACACTTAAAAGTTCTTTGTCCATCTTTGTCACATGGAATGGAAAAAAGTCCCAGTGCATTTTCATTTTCTAGATTAAAGTATATCTACTGATGTTCCGACATGAACAAATCCACCCTATTTCTGTGATTAGCACATCTACAGCTACGGGCGGTCTAACCAGAAGACTATTCTCCTATTGCTCAGAGAAAGAGTGGATCTCTTTGCAGAGATTATTGCAGTGTATATATTATCCCCCAAGGTTTCTGTATATGTTTTGACTGAAATATCAGATGCTAGCCTGAATTTCTCGGACTGTTATGACTGGCCCGGGATTGCGGATAGTGCAATGAGCATTCTGGGTTCACCTTTCACAGACATCCAGCATGCACACAGCTGGGCTCTTCCCAAAACAAACCTTAAATCATTACCCTATGCAATGATGAAGCCATGGTGAGCTCAACAGTTCGATCCTGTGTCCTGAATAGCCACAGACTACATCTGTTCAGATTACCTCAGACTCTCTCTCTCTCACAAACAAACATGCTTGGGTTTATGCTTTTCATGCCTGACAGTCCAGAACAACTTATTTTGCTCAGACTAATCAATCACAGCCATGTATTCCTGTTTAACACACATCACCTGGTCCTGTAGCTCTTACATGATAGACACAATTAGTAGTCTTTGTATGGAGTATATGAATTGTCCAGTAGCTGCTGAGAATCATTCAGTATCTGCTATAAATAATTCAGTAACTGTTATGAATGATTCATTTTCGAAGATGAATTATTTAATACCTAATATACATGATCCAGTAGTTACCTTGACATTTCAGTATCTACTATAGATAGTTCAGTAACTGTTATGAATTATTCAGTAACTACTATCAATTATTCAGTATCTACTATCAATTATTCAGTATTTGATACTATGAATGTTTTAGTATCTGCTATGAATGATCTAGTATTTACCTTGACTGTTTCATTCTCTACTATAAATAATTCAGGTACTAATATCAATTATTCAGTATCCACTTTGAATAATTTAGCATCTACTATGAATGATTTAGTTGCTCCTATAAATGATCCAGCATCAACTATACATCATTTATTATCTACTAAAAAATTTTCAGTATCTTCTGAAACTAAATGATGTAGAAACTACTCTAAATATCTCTGTATCTCTAATGGTTAGACACTGTATTGTTCTGTAACTACTATAAATAATCTGGTTCTATACTATTTTTAATAGACCATTTTAACACTCTAAAAGAAATCCTGCTGTATGTGGTTCCTTTAAGTCTATTTTAATAAGCACCATAAAGCCTTCCACTATGGTAAAACAACTTTATAGGTACTATATAGAACATGTTTTGCTTAATATGTGCTACAAAATATTCAGTACTTACTATAGTAAATTACCCAAACTACAGTTACAGTACAGTAACACAGTAAGTGAAGTCATTATGGGAGTGAAGAATTGAGTTAAGCGGCACCATGTGTGAGAGTTTAAAGGGTTAAATTCAGGTCAAAGGAAAGTGTAAAGGTAAAGAGTTAAAATAAACTGACTAAGATCAAATCCAATTGGTGGACAATCCTATGACTTAATAACTCATCAACATTTTGCATGGTTTTCCTGTTTTTTCCCCATATAGCTGAAAAACAAGCCCTGAGACGGGACCCTGAGAATGGATTAAAACAGGTAAAAGTGAGCCATGAGGTAAAAGCACTGACCTGTGAGCAGGCAGCTGAGCAGACAGAGGGTGATGGAGCCGGGCGGGTGAAGCATGTTCCCCCGGCGGCGGGACAGAAGGCCATCGGGGGCACGGGACATGGGGTAGCACGTCCACATCCAGAGCAGAGCTTCAGAGCTCAGAGAAACAGAATGTCAGAAACAAACCTCCACACACATCCCTCCACCCTGAGTGAAGCGCTGGAACTCTCCCTTTCTCTCTCAACCCCCCACACCCCCTTTCACCCTCTCGTCTCTGCTCTGTCCAAGCACAGGGAGTTAAAGTTCCTTTTTCCTGTTTCCTCTCTCTCTATTTCTCTCTCGCTCTCTCTCTCTCACTCTCTCTCTCTCTCTCTGAACAATTGCTTGTCATTAGCAGGAGCTCATGCCCCAACCCTGAGGGGAGTGGTGCCCACCCTGACCTTACCGCAGACTTCTCACGAGGGCGGGGGAGGGCAGGGGAGAGAGAGTACTTTATTTTTAATGAAGCACTTTAGAAGCTTCATACAGGGGCACCTTCAACCAGCTCCACTAGCTCAACTTGAAGGGCCCATTTGCTGGAAAAATCTTATTTTAAAATGAAACAGTTTGATGTAGTGATTCTGATCCAAAACATATCATTTACACTCCCAGGCCATTCAGTCCATAAATGGGAACTATCCCATTTTGAATTTCTTGTTTTTGTGATGTCACAAAAAAACAACACACTTTGTGAGTGTGTGAGTAAACGCTGGCGCACCGCCCAGGGTGAGTCCCTGCCTTGCGCCCATTGACAGGCTCTGGGTACCCGCGACGCTAGTGCAGATTTTGCAGTTACAGAAAGTGAGTGAGTGCGTGAATATGTGTATTAAGCCTTATGCCTTCATGTGGAAGTTATAACGAATTTCCTGACTCCTGAATTACTTTCAGTCATCTTGTTGGTGCACAAACACAATTTTTTTGCCTGTCAAACTGTCTTATCTTTGGCATATTGAGTCGATTAAATGGAACGAGTGGAAGCAAAAATGGGAAGAAATGTTTTACTGAGACAGACTGCAGGGTGCCTAAAGATACAAGGAGCCTAGATAAAGGCCCCCAGATTACAGGTCACTGTGTGGCTTAATAAAGAGAAAACTTTCCTCTGAAACTGGTCAGGTTTGGGGACTGGACTGAAAATGAGGGGTGTCCCAAGACTTTTGCTAAGTGCTGTGTAAGACAGTAAGAAAAACAGCCTGTTTAAATGATAAAGAGCAGTTGGGAAATACTGCATGAAACTTAACAAATGCCATAAGTGGACCATGAGAGGATGCAGGGGAAAAATAAAGTAGGTTATAGGTAACAATATAGTCCAACAGTACTTTGTAAACCATTTTACAAAGAAAATAAACATCATTAATCTGTATTTGAGGCTACGCACATTTTATGCAACCAGCCCCCTGTCTTACATTCAACTAAATAACTTTGAGTTGTGAAAGGGCGCTTTTAAATCAAATGTATTATTATTATGAATAGGAACCAGACGTCTTGTGTTTTAAGTGTTAACTGTCAATTCTACATTTGCTTATATGTAACATCCCGTCCTGTTTTTCCCCTTCTGTCAAGCCCCGCCTTGGCTTTCTCCGGTGCCATGTGGCCTTTTGTTTTTGTTGTGGTTCCGTAGCTCCGCCCTGGTCCTGCCTCCCTGTTTAGTGTGCTCACCTGTCCGTTTGCAACCCCACCTTTCCCAGCTGTTCCCTGTCAATCCCAGGTATAAGTGTCCCTGACTTGCCTTTTAGTCAGTCCACACTGACACTACCCTGGCTGTTACTTTGACACCTGCCCTGAGATTCTCTTTATGTTATCCTAGTTGTTTTATTCAGTTTATCATTCTGAGTTTTGTTTGGTTTTTGTTAATACAGTTCCTCACTTGCAACTTTGTCTGCCCCAAGTCCTCTCTCAACCTGTATGAGGGCAGCTGGTGGCCTGGTGTTTAGGGAGTGTGTGGGTTCATGTCCCAGGACTGCTAGTGGTACCACTGAGGAACCCTTGAGCAAGGAATTGTCCCCACACACTACTCCCCGGACACCCCTCGTTGGTGGCATCCTGTTGCTTAACATGGTGAACGGGTTAAATGCAGAGAAAGAATTTCACACTGTGTGCTGTGGTGGGCCTATCCATGATTATTAGGGGCCAATTTTACTGTTTTATATCACATCACACTATATCTGTAACAGGATCCCAAAAGGCTTTGGATCGTGGTACATGCCAAGTCCATTAAAGTGATCAGTATTACATGAATACACAGATGTCTGAGACATTGTTTTATGATACCTTTGGGAGGTTCTGACCTAAAATGTATTTTTGAAAATCTGTGAATAGTGGAGAGGGTTATGCAGAAAAAGCAGTACCTGAAGAAAGCTTCTAATTCTTATTGACTATTCTTTAATATTGACTTAAAATGTTTTAACTTAAAAATCTCAGTGACCTAAAATTTTGTGTTGAAGTTGAAATAAAAAGTTAACATAACTGAAAAAATATTTAGCCCTAAGCACTATAAACTAGGTCAAGGCTAGCTTGTGTTTTCTTGTAAAATTTTCAGCTTTGCAGCTCTGAGGGGCATTTCTATAAAAGATGCAATAGTAAATTTCAGTAAAATTTTGGGTTCCATGATGATTAATGATTTAAAATGCTGGTTAAATACACAAGTCAACAGGTCAAAACCCTCATAGATAAGTTTATGTGGGTTTTTCATGCCGATTTCAAATCTGTGCTTAGTTTTTGTGATGAAGATAGTTATATACTGCATGATAGTCGGTATAAATAGCATATAATAATCATATGCTGAGCATTTCTGAAGAAACGGTGGTAGCTGAGTGGCACTGATCACTATATCTATGCCACAGTGTCACCTGTGTGACTTCACACGGAAAATATTGAAACAGTTCTTGATTGGTGCCTGCATGCAAGTCTATTGTCAATCTATTATAACTCATAATTCAAAAAGTTGATGTGACTGAAAGAAACTGAAAGTGATTCTGTAGCGCATGATGAGTGTGCACATAGTGACAAGCACCACTCAAACACGCATTGTAACTTTATTTCAATTTCTGTCAATTTCATTTTCAGTCCTTCAGTAACTCTTAGTGCTCTATTTTCACTCCTTTCTCTCTTTTCATTCTTCACTTCATTCCTCTCTCTTCCATGAGGAGGTTTATTTTAGTGGCTATAAGATTGGACTCCAGAGACTAGTAGCAATTTGCCTAGTGACCCACACATGCCCCCACAGCTGGATGTGCTCCTGTACCCCCCCACCCCATGTTCCCATAACGTCCCATTTGAAGGAGTTATTCACTAAAGGCCCGGACACTGACCATATATTTTCCGACCAGACTAATCTGGTCATTTTGAAATGACTGTAAGTGTGTTTTAGTTCGAACAAAATGTCAGTCAGCAAACTCAGCTTTATGCATCTGGCTCAGGGGGAGCACGACATGGTGGGAGACAATGTTGAACCTAAAACTTAGCCTGACTCTGGGCTGCTTGTGTCTGCTCTATAGCAATGAACGATGGCTCTACCGCTATATATCTTAAAGAAATGAGAGCCAGTGTTTAGCTCTTGGGAGAAAAGTTGGACAGCATCTCGACTCCTCTGGTTAACCCTCTTAGGTCCTCCGTGGAGAATATGCCAAAATGTTCTCACTCATAAAAAATGTGTGGAAGGTGCAGATTCTAATCTCTCACTCTATACATTATGTTGTATAGATCCAGAGATATTTTATTATGACCTGAGAGGCTATTAGAAGGACATGTATTTCACATTTTGGCATTTTTTGACATTCTTGACACCAAAAACTGCATTTATACATTGTGTATCTAATGCAAATATATTGAATGTAAACGTATTTAAAAATGTGCATGAAAATGGAAATGTAATGGCAATTTCATGTTTAGCATAATGACGACAACAACGTTAGGCTTCGAAAAGTTAAAGAGATACAAATACAGCTCCGGAAAAAGTTCATTGCATTTTTTTAAATCAGCATATGAGAATGACATTTTCATGCCAGTGTCTGTTAAATTCCTACACAAACACCTCATTCTGCTTTATTAGGTATTGATTAGTGATCACCTGGATCAATACACTCAATACTCATAAAAACACTGCTGTAATCGCAATGAGATCAGTTGGATGGTAAAACACTACTAGACGTATATCAAAAGTAAAAATTAATTATTCAAGTTCTGTAAACATTACATCTCTATTATTTTGTTTTGTCATTTAAAATTATGCTTTAAAAAACTATATTTTAATTTGGAAATATTGTCAGCAATTTTTAAAAACTAAGGCAAAGCTGTTCAACTGTTCACCTATAAAAGATAAAACCTGAGAAACAGAATTTTGGCAGTGGCCTCTTATTTCTTATCAGGGCTGCAGAAGAGGGGAAGGGGAATTCAAAGCAAAATTCCCTTTTCTGATGAAAATAAATGATCCTGCTCTTTTCCTGGTAAAAACAGGTGTGCATTAGTGTGTGCATGTGTGGATTTTTTTTCCCTCCCAGGTTTTGACAAGACTTCCCTTTGGGAGGCTAGAAGGTACAAACAATGAGAATGGTGGGGGTCTAGGCAATGATGTAATGGTCTTTAGTAGTGGGTAAAGCAGAGCCATCTTTCACTCACAGCAACACCCCCGCAGAGCTACAGGCTTACATAGCAAGGGCACCTCCACTGACCTCAGTCCAGTTTACCCCCAGAGCCTGAGAAAACACCACTGGATCAACACAAACATTTCCTGAAACAGCAGATGGATCGCCAGGGAAGCAGGTAACTGTTACCAAAGTAAGTGAGTAAGTGCCTTCCAGAAGTTGTACTATGGAATTAAGGATTACTGTGGAATTAATATTTTTTTGTAATTATCACTCAGAAATCTGGAATGATATGTTTATGGGCCGGCTGGTGGCCCCTGTGATCAGAAGGTTGTGGGTTCACATCCCAGGACTGCTAGTAGCACCACTTTGGCACCCTTGAGCAAGATTCTGTCCCAACACACTGCTTTCTGAGTGTTGCATTACTGACTGTCTGCTGTTCTACTTGGTGAATGGGTTAAACTCACACTGTGTGCTGTGATGTGTTTACATTTGACTTTAAGGGCCCACTTTACTTAGATATATTTATACAATGATTCTAATACAATGCTAGTACTCACAACATATTTCATTTCATTTGGAAGAATTAGGAAGTGTTAGATGTGTCCAGAATGATGAATTCAACACAGCTGTAGTTTATTGCAAACTGACTAAGAAAGCTGTACAACACTGAGAATCAAGTTGTAATAAAATTAACTACCAGAATGGCTTGTCCTGCAAACATAGCAAACCAATCTTGAGACAGAAAACATAAGGAGAAATTGGAAAGCATTTCAACTTACAGTGAATTAATTAGCACTCAGAAATGCTGAATAAAAGTCCACAAATCTCTTGTAGTGGAAAAGTAGAGGCCTGTAGTATTTCAGTCTGCTCTGTATTTATTTATGAACAAAGTCACAACAATGAGGCCCCATGACCAGCAAATCCAAACACGTGGAGTGTCGTGTATGCTAGTGCTGCATGTGTTTTGATGAGGACGTGAGTGGATTTGGGGTGTAAGTAGGGCAGCGAGTGTGCAGTGAGAAACACTGTGTGTGTTTACACTAACGACCAGCCCCGGGCTCCTCTCGCCGCAGTTTGAAACAATATTCTCATGGACCTTTGACTTGTGAGAGGAACAGGTTTAAGGAACTGCTGTTTGGACAGAGGTCTGTGTTTCTTCCTTTGTGTGTGTGTGTGTGTGTGTGTGTGTGGGAGTGAGTATTTGCTGAGTGTGTGTGTGACAGAGAGAAAGAGAGAGAGAGAGAGAGGAGAAATAATATGTGACAAACACATGCACACATGCATATATATATATATAAAGAGACAGCATGTGACAAATAGAGGCAGGGGAAGAGAGAAAGAGAGAGAGAGAGAGAGAGAGAGACGAGCAAGAGAGAGAGAGAGACAGAGAGAGAGAGAAAGACAGAGCAAGAGAGATGAAGAGAGATTAATTGTTATTTCAGCAGATGTGGAAACACTGACACTCATTCAGAGCATTAAAACACTGCACTTTTCTCAAGGACAGCCCACTAAAACACCCCCAGACCAGAGCTGACTAAGTGAAGTAGAATTCTCTAATTCTCTAATCTGGAATAGATATAATTTCAAATAATCTGCATTAAATGCATCATGCTATATACACAAAATGATGTGTTCAGTAGGAGAGGTGGATAGAAACACAATAGACAAATAAATAAAATGAATGCTGAAATAATTTACTAGTAGTTTGGATTTGTACTATATATCGAGTCCATTATTGCACATAAAAGTAACATAATGAATAAACTACTATATAAACTATTCATGGCATAAAATACTACTAGATGAATGGTATGCAGTCACTACAAACCCTTTTGAGGAACACATAAATCATTGTGTGCATTGTTTTGGACCCAGTTGAGGGGTGCCAATAATTCTAGTATATATAAACTACATGGTGCTGTATATTTCAAAATACATGCAGTTTTTACATCCCTACTGTAACAAAACTCTGGATGTCCTCATGTTTCTTTCAGCAGCAACAGGTAACCGTTTTAGGATTAGTTGCCTTCACAGCAATCAAGAGAATTGCTGAGATGCACTGAGAAATGAAACGTAGTGAGAAATGAGACATGAACAAAAATGAAGAGGGACCGAAAGACTTTCGGAGCAGAAAGAGACTAAATGAGTAAGGAGTGTCTCCTTCACAGCAGGTTCGGAGGTCAAGGCCCTCTATGTTGTCATGCAGAGGGAGCAGTAATTCAGTCAGCAGAGTACAGGCCAGCAGGGTGGAGTTCCTCTCTCAACTCCATCACACACACACTGGGCAGGCTTACAGCCAACAGCATAACTAGAGCGGGCACGCCTGAACCTTCTCTAAAGACAAGTTCATCTCTCAGTTTCACAGGGAACTGTGTGTGTGTGTGTGTGTGTGTGTGTGAGAGAGAGAGAAGGGATTGAGAGAGTGACACATGATACGATAAAATGTCATATGATTTTAAAATGTAGATGTGTTGTGTTTAGAGGTACCAGAGTTTATTTAATCATCAGCAAAGCATGTAAGACACTGAATGTGTAAAGTGTCCATTTGTCACATTTGAACACACCACAGCACACAGTGTGAAATCTTTCCTCTGAATTGAACCCATTCATCAAGTGAAGCAGCGGCCAACCAGGAACACAGCGTCCGGGGAGCAGGGTGTGGGGACAGTACATTACTCAAGGGTACCTCAGTGGTGCCACTGGCAGCCCTGGGATTCAAACCAATGACCTTCTGATTGCAGAGGCAACTCCCTAAACACCAGGCCACCATGTTTATGATGTAAACAAAGTCATTCAAAGTGTTTTGACCTGAAAAGCACCACTGTAAAAAAATTTACAAAGATGGAATGATTCAGTGCTGGCAAATGGAACTAGACGTCTGAGGAGATGAATTCTTCAAAGCTCCCTCGCAGTAAGTTATTATATTAAATGGATAGGGAAGAACTTGCTTCGTTTAAAAAAAAAAAAAAAAAAAAAAAACATTCATATTGGAGGAAGTGCATTCATCTCCCACCCAGTCTTTGTGGAGCTTGTTTTGTGCACTAGGTCACAGTAATGCTGGAGTAAAAAAGGTTATGGTTGAGGTCATGGATGCACATTTTTGAAAACGAACCTAAAGTGTCTTTTATTTACAGACTCAAGCCAAACATAGTTAGCTGACATGCTAAAACTGCAACCAAAGGAAGATCATTTAGAAATATTCTGAAGTTTTATACTATCAAAATCTTAAATCTTAATATAAAATATAAAAATATATAGGTTTTCAAGTAGTTTGTTGTCTGACAAGGGCTCTGAAAAGAACACGATCCCTCAGAATCAGAAACCTTTATTGATCGTGTAAGAAATTGCAAAGACAAACACAGACGCGGCGACAAGAACAATATAAAATATAACATCTAAATAAAAATCTGTAGAAGAAAACTATAACTACATTACATGACAATGGGCAACATTAAAAATTAATTTGCAAATGGTTGGTCCACACCAAACGTTTAAATACACTATGCGATATACACAAATGCTGGGCATAAATACCATAAATAAGTAAATCTACACTGCCCTCTATAATTATTGGCACCCCTGGTTAAGATGTGTTCTTTAGCTTCTAATAAATTCAGTTTTGTTCTAAATAATATAGGAC
>JBBPDC010045661.1:0-11611 GCA_037974485.1 Hemigrammopetersius urotaenia
TGATACTGTTACACACACAGAACTAATTTGATACTGTTACACACAGAACTAATCTGATACTGTTACACACACAGAACGAATCTGATACTGTTACACACAGAACTAATTAGAGTACTAGAACAAAAAGGATCTGCCAACCTCCCACCTCTCCAGTTCAGAAAGAGCTGGTCTGTTAACTTACTCCACTGATGTGTGCCGGACTTCTTTGTCTCATACTGTTTTTTAATATTGCAGAAGGCTTTTCTTTCCAAATGTGTCAATCACCACTTTGTTTACTGTGTGCTGACCAATCACTGAGGCATCAAGGAGAACATCCTCCTAGGCCAACAGAAGTAAATATTTTATGGTAAAAATAACGTACTGGCCCGTTTTCAGAGTGTTTTAGACGTGTCTCATGTCTCTGTTGCAATATGTAGCAACAGAAGTGTAATATATAAACTGCGATATCTGTCCATCCTGTCGAAATGCTGGGATTTTGTTGGTCCGTATAAGGAAAAAATATGATGGGAATTCAGAGATGAGAGGAACAGAGAAAGCAATCCCTCTATATAGACCTATGACCCAGGAGTTCCCCCCCCCCCCCCGCTACCCCGCCCCCCACCTCGCACCCATAAGCTTCATTTTTATTTCCTTATTTGAACCCCTCCCAGCACCTCACACGCAGAACCAGGTTTTTAAGCTGGATTTTTCTTGGTCTATCAGAGAAAAAACCTACACAAAGGGCTTTTGTTCAGAAAGTTAGAGTATGTGTCTCAGACTGTTCTCAGTCTGGTCATGTTCTAACAATACAGGACTAAGAAAACACCAAATAAATGGCAACAACATGGTCATTTTTTTAAGGAAGAACTTTTAACGTTAAATATTTTCCCATCAGTTTGCAAAATAACTTTTGTACAGTTCAGTGGAGGTTGAATTTTAATGATTGATCGTTTTTTCTTTCTTTTTCCTTGTGTTGTCACTTTTTATGGGTTTGGGTATGTGGCTGGGTGAGTGAGTGGACTGGGAATAAAATAAAAAAAAGAGGTTACTGAAGTGGGATATCACTATTTAGCTCCGCCCACAGTAACAACACTGCCTCTTGGGAAAGATCTTTATAATAACATTAATGACCTTTAAAATACTGGAACTACCATTTCAATCTTTCAGAAGAATTTAGCCTGTTTCGGTAGATTTGATGACACACAAAGCAAATTTGTTAGATGAAGACAGAACAAATGAAATGAAACTATAATGAGCTTAACAATCAGACCCAGAACTTTCCACTATCACAGCCAAAGCAGAGAAAAGAAATGGAATGCACTGTATGAGCTGGGGCTAATAGACAATCACAAAGTTACTAAAACTATTATCATTAATCCTTTCAAAAACCCTAACTGTCCAGAATTATTTGAACTCAAATCTGTTTTTTCAAGCTCTTATGTTGCCATAAAATTGCTGTATCGCACAATGCAACCCTTTTTTAAAGCATATTTATGTCTAACTGGAAACCCTATGAGTGTGTCCGAAACCGCGCACTTGCGCACTTTTAGTGCGCTATTTTAGGGCATAGTGCGCTGACACTGAAAACCGAGCTAAAACTCAGCGCACTGAAAGAACCCGGATGCTGCACTAAAATCGGCCAGAAAACGCCGTGCAGAACGATGGACACTCTGCACTAAACGGACGCCATTTTGACCACATAGCGGAGGGGGCGGGACCTTCAACGTGTTTTCGAGTTGGATAACGGCGGCAAACAGTGAAATACGAGCCCAAGCGGAGGCAGCTGGTTGGTATAAATGTAGGGAACGTTAATAAAGTTATTGTACTGATGTACACTGCGGTAAAACCGACAGATATTCTGCCGGCTGGAGAATCGCCAGCAAATGTGAGTCCGTCACTTCCGCTAAGTGCAAAAACGTTTAGGACACGTTCCGTTTAGGACAGCACTGACCCACAGCAGTACGCACTACAAAAGGCAGTGCACAGTGCGCGCTACGCACAAAATGTCAGTGCACTGACGGTAGTGCGTGATTTCGGACACACCCTATGTCTGGTATGTCTGTACCTGCAGATCCCAAGTATTTTGAGTAAAAAAAATCAAGAAATTTAAAGGAGTGCTCAGTGGAAAGTCAGGCCAGACAAGTCTCTGCATTTTGGAGGAGCTGCAGGAGAAGCTTCAAACTGAGGGAAACAACTACACGAACAGCGCTCAGGGCCTCACTGGGGATCAGGAGTAAGTGCCTTCTGCAGACATTTTTTTTTTTACAAAGACAAAGGGTCGCAAAAACTTGGATATTTTACATGTCCCAACACCTTTAAGGACTAAAATGCTAAATATAAGGTACATTTACTAAAAGCTGGCAAAAAAGCTAAACGCTAAACCGAGTGGAGCCCCGCCTCCACAGCGTGACATGCTGAAATTAGCCAATCAGAGAAACGGAGCGAGAAGGGTGTGGTCGAAATAGAGCGAGGAGGAGGGTGTGGCATAGAGAGACGGAGAGACAGAGAAAGGGAGAGATAGAGAGCGGGAACGTTGTGGAGTTTCCTGTGTTCTGGACGAAAGAACACATTAATAATGGGTTTATGAAAAATTCTTTCAAATCCTTTGAATCTGTTTCTGTCCAGCACCAGGTTTCAGTAAGTGTATGCTAATGTTAGCTGCTAGCACGGTGAGCCGGTGTTTATACGAAATCTCCAAACGCAGAAAGTTTTTGCCTCTCTTGCTTGTTTGTCAAAAGCGGAGGTTTGTATATTAGTTTTAACGTGGTTTATCCTAAGCTTCATTAATGATTTATTGATATTTGTTTATTTCGTGCTTTAGACACATGGAGCTATCATGATTATTATACTATTTACATTCGTACGCACGAATTCTGTACGGTCGGATCAAATTCTACCGTTAAACTACTTTAAACTGTGTGTTTTGATTTCGTTAGATTACAAATATTACATTTACATAGAAAAGTAAATCTTCGTTGTTGTTTTACCTAGAACTACGTAGAGCGCCATTACAGGGACTGAACAAGTCGCTAGTCCAGAGAACGGTGACGGTCTTGACTGCTGCAGGACGGAGCGACCGAGGATACTCTCGTCCAGACACGGCCGAGAAACTGCCGGAGGACCGAGAGAAGGGCAGGCGTGGATTTGTCGGGGTTTTGCTTGCTATCTCAAGAGTGGGGTGTGAAAGTTTCCACACACAATCCGGCACACGGAACCGCGGACTTCGTAGTGAGAGAAAGACGTTACGGTGAGGAGACCATCATTCCCCTCCACACAATGCAACGGTCAGTTCATTTAATTTAATTCTCACTTCATTCCATATCTTTTCTGTGCTTTATGATTATACAGTGTTCAATGTCTCCGTGGGTTTTACATGATTAATCATTATTACATTGTTCTGTTTTAAATTGTGGGTGTTGATGACTCTATTGTAAGATTTGTATATTATTAATCGTTGTAGGTATTTATTTCATGTATACAGAAGTGCTTTACTAAAACTCCCACATATTCACAGAACCAGCAAATATCCTCAATTTTTTTTGTTACTTTTTTGGCAATATGTAATTTTTTTTAGAGCTGAGTTGTTAATAAAAGTACTAATTTTGAAACATAAATATGAATGTAAATTCAGATAAATTTGCATAGAAAATAGAACAGTGTTCGGGGACTGTCAGAGAAACACAAAGAAAGGCTTATTGGGATGGTTTCTCAAACTTATTTGTCCTGGGGACCAGTCATGTCAGGCTCTGGGGCTGCAGGGTCCTGCATGACCTAACTGGAGTGCTTTGGCTAAATTTGAGATTGTTGCCAAATAAATATATTATTGCCAAGTAAATATACAGATCTGTAGTAATTAGGCTGTTGTTGTTATCATTATTATTATTATTATTTATTATTATGTACCCATGCCTATATATAAGAACCAAGAAACCTAGGTATTTTTTTTCCACTTTTTTGTTTTATTGTTTTGTTGACTTAACATAAATTAAATTACAGGTCTAGTCACCCACAGGGATAGCATTTTAATGTGATGGTGTGCCTGCTTTCTCGCCACTAACTGGTCGAAACTGGTTTGTAATAATAAATAATAATACATTATATTTATAGGCGCCTTTCACAACACTCCAGGACACCGTACACATTTACAAAAGTAAGAACAGACAATAAAAAACAAATAAAGTAAAAATACAACAGAACGAAGGAGATGAAATAGATTTGAGTCTTGAGTTTGGACTTAAAAGTATAAAAACAATTAATATTTCTAATGTCTGGGTGTAAGGAATTCCAAAACTTGGGGGCAGCACAGCGAAATGCCCTGCTACCCAGAGTTACCAGACGAGCAGAGGGGACAGTAAGATGGGTAGAAGAAGATCTGAGGGAGCAATTCTGTCTCTAGGGACTGAAACCAATATATGATTTTTTGCTGCCCAGTAATATCCCAGTCCTCCTTCTGCTCTTGGTCTTTCCAGGAGATCTTTACGTATTCTAGGAGTTTTTCCTTCCCATAAAATTCAACAATCATCTTTTATATTGATTGGAGGAAGGATTTTGAAACAGATATAAAAACCTGGGAAGAACATTTATTTAACTCTTCCAGCCAGAGATGAGTACAACTTTATTTTATTAATCAGAGGAGTAAAATGTTCGTCATATGAATCTGTAAAAGTAGGTGTAATATGGATAACTAAGTAGGTAAAGCCAGATTCAGATATTGGAAATGGCAGGAGCGTTTCTGGTGATTGTACAGCTGAGCTGTTAATGGTAGACGTTTACTCTTATTAAAGTTTATATGCTGTGGGCTTTGTAGATTCTGAACACTTTGGGTGTGTCCGAAATCACGCACTACCGTCAGTGCACTGAGATTTAGTGCGCACTGTGCCCGTTTAGTGCATAGTGTGCATCGTTCTGCACTGCGTTTTCTGTCTGATTTTAGTGCAGCATCCGGGTTCTTTCAGTGCATTGAGTTTAAGCTCGGTTTTCAGTGTCAGCGCACTACGCCCTAAAATCTTTTTAGTGCGCGGTTTCGGACACACTCAGAGATTTTTAAGATTAGCTTTTCCTACATACCCGTTTTGTGTGTGTGTGTATGCGTGTGTGTATGTGTGTGTTTGTGTGTGTGTTTGTGTGCGTGTTTGTGTTTAGACGGGGCAGACCGAACACTAGCCCGCTTCGATCGTTTGATTCTATTGGTCGCGCGAAAATGTGTCACGGTGCGCAGCGGTCAAAATTCAACAAATTTCAAGTTTGACCGCGGTGCGTGCACAAGGCTGCCATAGAAAATAATGGGTTTCAGAGCAAAGCGCAGCACATGCCACGTTCGGTCTGAAAGCGCCTTTAGGGGGCATCCCTGTCTAGAACTGAACAGTGGAAAATATTGTGAGCGTGTTGCATTGGAGACAATTGTTGCTTTGGGACAGGAATACAGCAGCAAAGGGAGACAAGTTTCGGGCCGAAATGTATTTTTTTAAGTACTACAAATAAATATCACCACTCCACTCTATCAAATACTTTCTCGGCATCTGAGGAAACCACTATTTCCGGGCAGTCTTCTAGTGTAGGAGAATGCAGAACACTAAGTAGCCTGCGGATATTAGTAAAGGAATGTAAGCCTTTAATAAAAACCCGTCTGGTCTGGAGATATAACGTTAGGCATGATGGATTCCATCCTAGAAGCTCAAAGTTTGGCTGAGATTTTAACATCTACCTTTAATAATGAAATCGGTCTATAGGACCCACACTTATGTGGGTCTTTTCCTGGTTTTAATAGGAGTGTAATAGATGCTGTGATGAGTGTCTGAGAGAGTTTCTTCTGCTCTAGTGAGTGTTCAAACACTTTTAGAACAAGTTTAACAGAAAAAGTTTAATAAAATGTTACCAGATAAACATCTGGCCCTAGGGATTTACTACACTTTTATTTTTGAGGTACTGCTGTATGAACAAAAGTACAAGAACATTTGGTTTACAAATACTGTTCCCTTTATCAGAGTTACAGTTCAGATATTTATGTCAATCAAAAAAGTAAACAAATGCAGAGGATATCTGCAGTTTCTGCGCTTGTAAGTGTCAGGTCGGTTAAGTAGTTGGACGGTCAGTAGGGGTCGTCCTTATTTCAGTTTAGGTATGTGGGGATTTTGGTTAACGGTGTTGTAGACACCTGTGTTTAGTTTGGGGTTAAAGCTGGACTTTAATCAGCGGCTGTTTTGTGTTAGCAGTAAGCACTTGTGTTTGTAGATTGGTGGGGATATATGTGTATGTAAGTTCAGGGCAGGTGGACCGACAACCTTGGTTTGTGGGTGGACATAACAACAGGCCATTACGCAAGGTGTACGTAACCAATACGAAAGGCTATTACGATCAGTGTGCTTTTGTTATTCCTTTTGTTTACAAGTTGTGTTCGGCCCTCAAGCCGGTTTTGGTTTCTTTCTCTTAAAAATGAAGTTGAAAACAAACATGGAAGCCTGCCCGACTGCCTACTCTCCTTAGGATAGAGTGGGGAGACATAACAGCATTATGATTAGTTTGGTTCTCATAAAAAATCTGCGATGGACTGAAACCACGACTGTTGATCCGCGTTAAAGTCCTAAGGTTAAAGGTTACTGTGGGTCATTCCACCGAATGGGTGCCATTTGCTTGTTGTAACTCCAAATTAAACTTAATTTTTTATCTTTTTTCAACTTTGAATCTAATAACACGTATATTTAACTATTCAAAACATGTATTAGTCAATCTCAGGCAGCTTTATTTAATCTTTTACAAGGTTTCTAAGCCGAAGATGCTTACATTTTTGGTTGATGATACACAAAACATCCTCAAAAAGGTACCAAAGCATGTCTTCACGTTAGGGATGGGTATCATTAAGGTTTTAACGGTATTACTACTACTATCGACATCACTTATCGGTTCGGTACTTTAACGGTACTCTTATCGGTACTTTTTGTTGTGTTTTTTAATTAAAAAAACAAAACAAATTGAGAACAGAAATAACACTTTATTTTTTAAATGTAAAATAATTATCTATAGGTTAGCAAACACCAATGTTTGAGCAAATATCTATTACACAAACAAAACAAATGATTGTAAAACAAATGAATAAACACATTATCTTATAAACAAATATAATGATTTAAAGGAACATAGTTGGAGCATGCAGGTAGGCCACAAAAGAACTAGCAGCTTTTAACCATTCCTCTGGAGAAAGATCAACATATTGGCCTTTTCTGGCAGAAGTCGGGACCTCTCTTGGCTTATTGTGCTCCCTACCACTGAAAATACCCATTAGGGGTGGAGGAGGCTTGAGCACAGAGGTAACTTGTTGCAGTGGCAGGAGGGATATACTTTTGTGCATCAGTACTTTGTTTTCAATAAAAGCCTGCTCAAGGAAATCTCGCTGCCTGCTGCTGTCCCTCTCCCTCAGCCGACATGACATTATGTAGGCTATATGTAACTGAATGTGTGTTTTTAAAATTATTAACATTATAATACTGATTTAGAGAGACCTTATGTGATGTTTGTCATTATTTTAACATGGCATACATACCTGAGGAGGCGGATGATGATGTTGAAGCTAGGCAGTCAAAAACTTTGCATTTCTCTATCTGCGCATGATGCACGTTGGCTAGATGTTTTGATAAATTGCTTGTGTTTCCGCCTTTACAAGCAAAAATCTTGTTGCACTTGTTGCAACGAGCATTGTCCGTGTTCACACGGGTGAAGTGTAACCATACTTTAGATCGTTTGGCTCTCTCCGCTATCGTCACTCCATAAGCGCGAGCTCTCTCGTGTTGTGTGCGCGCGCGCGCGCTCTGTGTACTGCGGAACAGATTCCCAGCAGTGAATCCTCTTCTGAACAGCTCAGTACAAAACATGAAAAAATCTCCTCGCTGTCTATACTGAGTGCATGGGCCATCATTGTAAATATGGATGGTGGAGACCTCTGGATGTGCAATCTGAACGTAATTGGTGCTGCCAAATTGCTGGTGGGCCCTTTTGCCTTGAGGGGGACACTGTGCAGAAGGGCATCGGGCGGGAGGATGTATGCACACAAAACACACCCGTGTGCAGTGTTGCCTGTTGGTGTGATGCTGCCTGTATTTCTGTGCTGTACTTGCAGAGGTAATTTTCGGAAAAGTCAACATGAATTAGATGTTCATGTTCTTTCAAGCCATGTCTCAGTGCCCTGTAGTGGCTAAACTGATTATTGATGTTGAAAGTGTGTCTCTTAAACCTATGCAGTTGCAGGTTCAGCAGTTCCAGCAGTTCTTCTTGTGTGGTCTGCAACCCTTTTTTGATTACGATTTTTATTGATGCTCCAATCGATCGGCCGAAGATCGGTATCGGCCAATAATCACATTTTATGACTCGCTTGGGACTCGTTAAACTTGACCGATCTTAGGAACCGAAACACAATTGATGACGTCAGTGCGTGTGGGCGTACACGACGAGTGGGGAAGTAAATGTTTTGGCGCCGCAGTTGTCATCGCCGGTGTGGAATTACTACGACGTTTCGAGAAACAATGCAACATTCGCTATTATGTTCCAAAGAAATCTCAAGTGGAGGCACATTTTTCAAAAACATTTAATACAACGAACCTCATTCGGCACTTAAGAACGAGCCACCGCGAGTCGTATGGCGAATACGAAGAACTGGCAACTGCAAAAAAGGCAACAGTAACTAATAATGCAACTCTCACCCATCCATTACAGACATTCTGAAAAAACATGAACTGTGCACACCAGACAGCAAGAAAGCTAAGGATCTGTCACTCTGTTACTTTAACTGAAAAAAAGTTAATGGTGATCAGTTATATAAACGTGAAGCATCAGAATCGGCATTGGTATCGGCGATCACCATGACAAAAAATCGGTACTTGTTATCGGCGGCAAAAATCCTGATCGGAGCATCCCTAATGATTTTAGATGTTTTGCCATTGGGGTCGTTCTTGTGTTCCTTATCCACTATTGCCCACTGGAGATAAGTCACTTGACTCTCTGCATTGTACTGGCTAGAGACTCGGCAAGAGAGGTCCCTACATTCAGAACATTCTCCGTACATGCCCTTAATGTTTTCTGCGTCGCATGTGATGGCTTTCACAAGGTCATGCAGATTGACCGTGCTGATCACTTTCAAATTGGCGCAGCTTCTGCACAATAAAACCCAGATTCTCATGCATCTTGCACATGCATGTGTCCCGGTTGGATGAAGAACCCAAAAAGGTCGAAGCAAACAGAAGAGTAAGAGATGGAGCTTTCTTCTTCAGCCAAAAACTTCATGTGTAAATTTTTCATGGTATCCAAAAGGGAACCGTTTTTGCTTTGTTTTTCTTCCAAGTGATGGTCTGCCTCTTCCCAGCTGTGATGCGACTCACATCATCCCTTGAGTAGAAAGCTCTCACTCTGCTTAACAAACTCTCCAACCCTGTTGTTCTGCTTCCGCTGGTAGGTGTAGTCAACTTTCCCAGTTTTCTCATTTTTCCATCTTTTCTTTGAAAAGCCTAATGAATTTTGAGCGCTGCAGCCTGCACTTTTTCAGAACTTTTCCTGTTATTGGTTTTTAAAAAGATTTGCCTTTCCCTCTCCCACTGCGCTGCTTTGTATCTGTTTCGGATGTCCTGTAACGTAGACTCATGAAACAGAAGAGTCTTCTGAATGGCCGCACGTGGAAGCTGTCTCATCTGCCTTTTTACCTTTGTGCGTGGAGAAGCATTATTCTTTTTCATGCGCTGGACTTGTTTATTGTACTTTTCAGCTTTTTGGGTTTGTTTCTTCAACAGAACCTGTAATTCTTGAATTTGCTTCTGAAGATTCTTTTGGGGTTTTTTTCGTCTTCTTCTCTGCCTTTGATTATGTTGCCTAAAACACACATGTGCATCACATTAAATAACACATTGCAGTTGTTGAAATGCACCGTTGCATCATCTCTGTGACTCGATGAGCAGAATTTTATACTGTAATGCAATCAAGTCCTTTTTGAGTCTGGTTCTGCTCGAGGTTTCTGCCTTCAAGATTTGCAACCCTATGCACAACACTTCATTACATTGCAACAAACACACACATGTGGCCTATTGCCTCCCTTGCACATTTTCTTTGACACTTGACCCATTTCATAAAGTACACCTGGAAGTGCTTGGTTGCGGATCTACAGCTTTTGCTGGTGAGCGCTGGGGACTGTGTGGAGGGTGATAGTGTCGCTGCTTTTCTGCAGCACTTGGTGGTGGATTGGCACCCTGTAAGCGTGGTATCCACATTGTGAAACTGATCTTAAATCTCAACAAATTCAGTAATTTCAACTGTAAAACTTAAAAGTTGAATAGTATTACACTGACTAATATTCACACTAATAAATCAGTAAACCAGAGGACTCTACTCACTCCTGTTACTGGCACTCAGTCCTGTTACTCTTTATATGAGTAACAGCACTGAAAGTAACAGGACTGAGGTTTTAGTATAGAATGAACAAAAACATGAAATATAGCTACATGGCGGCTATGCTAACAGCACGAGAACACTGAACACATTCTAGTAATGTACTAAAAATTGTATTTTAAAAATAAACAGATAATATCTAACATCTCAGGGTGGCTGCTGTTAAAGGCAGCCTTTAAGTTTGTTTTATTAAGTTTATTTATGTAGTAAGGTTTCAGGGTGGCTGCTGTTTGAGGCAGACTTTAAGTTAATAGGAGAGCTGAGCGTGTGTGACAGCTCAACGAGAGACAGGAGGCACCTAATGAGCACACTCAGCGGTAGCAGTGTAGTTAAAGTAATGTGCACCAAACCAACTAAATAACCTTAATAAAACAAACCTAAATGCTGCCTTTAACAGCAGCCACCCTGAGACACACACACTCAAATAAACTTAAAGGCTGCCTCTAACGGCAAGCCACCCTGAGATGTTACAGATATTATCTGTTAATTTTTAAAATACAATTTTTAGTACATTACTAGAATGTGTTCAGTGTTCTCGAGCTGTTAGCATAGCCGCCATGTAGCTATATTAACTGTTTGGAAGCCCTCTGCAGCGGTGGGGAAAGCGCCGCCCTTCATGGCAGCGCGGAGAGACGAGGCAACCACGCCGTGATGGGATGTGGCTGTGGTTGTTGTGGTCGTGGCCCTGCTTTCTGAGTTAGGGCGTGAGGTTTGGGGGACCTGCGGTGGAGGGACCTCAGGGGGCGGAGTGAGAGCGAGCGGAAGCAGCGGTGAGTCGGAGGGGAGCTCTGCCTCGTCGGTCAGTGCAGGACCGAGCGGACGGCGGGCTCCACGTGGACCACCACGTCCCCGCTGCGTCACAGGACTCACACCCATGGCCGAGCCGGAGACGTAGGCGTGCACGAGGCGTCCCGCCTCTATCCCATTCTCCGACTCTCCGCCGCACCGCGATCCGCCACCAGGACACCGACCTCCTGTCGGCTCCCCAGCGAGCCCGGTCCCACCAACCTCAAACCGGCTATCACCCTCCTCGAACAGAGCTGCTCCCAGCCACTCCTTCGCCCACCTGTTGAGGGCCTCGTTCCACTGCTGGATGTCCTCCGCACCTCTTTTGGTTGGTGATTCTGTCCATCTGTCACGTGTGGAGCCGTAAGGCCCACACACGGAGCTGCCTTGGAACATGGAGCAGGCTGGAAACCAGGGATCCATT
>JBBPDC010045671.1:0-11610 GCA_037974485.1 Hemigrammopetersius urotaenia
CACACACACACACACACACACACACACACACACACACACACACACACACACACACACACACACACACACACGTCATTCAGTCACAGACATTCAGTCATATTACAGTACGTTTACGTTTACATTTTCTTTAAGGCTAATGTATTAAAACGTTTAAAATTAAATGAAAGTGTTCTGGGAGCATATTTAGGGTTTACACTATAAACAGTCATTCTTAGGCTCTTTTTTTTTTTTTTTTAAACACAACATGTTTATTCACTATACGCAGGTGCTCTTTAATACAAATGTAATATATATACTGTATATTATATTTGTTTTAAAGATTTTATTAAGAGTAGATTTGCAGGTAATACAAGGTCATTGAAAAGAGATGATATTACCTGCAAATCTACTCGTAATAAAATCTTTAATACAAATATAATAATCTTAATATTTACTAAATTTATTTTCTATTAATTTCACATAATGTATGTCACTAACCAAACCCCTTCCAACCCACGCCTCTCTTCTTCATCCTCTGAAAGTCTGAAATATTTTTAAATTCTCAGATCAGCTGAAAAATATGTGGTCTGGCTGGCATAGCCCCAACAAGAAAAATTGGGCTGGCTGGTAGACTGGGATGGCAGGTTGGAGTTCCTGTAAAAGGAACACGACGGGTATTTCTACATACTTATTTTTCTACATATTTCTACACATCTTCTACATCATAAATTTACACACATAAAAGAATGATAACGTGCCCTGGATGTATTATTCATGTTTGTCCTGAAAGTGTAGAAAGGTCAAAACAACAGCGCGAGGGTAATAAGTCCAAGCAGAATGACCCAGACAGTAAAATCCAGACTGAGCTATTTCATTCTGTTTATCAGACACACACCCAGATGTGTGTGTGTGTGTGTGTGTGTGTGTGTGTGTGTGTGTGTGTGTGTGTGTGTGTGTGTGTGTGTGTGTGTGTGAGCTACAACACAGTAACCACCAGCAGCACAACACATTCAGCGAACATGATCCGATTTGGGTTAAAATGGTTATTTTCACTGACCCATGTAGTGCCAACACTCTTGCGTGTTCTGTCTCTCTCTGTCTCTCTCACACAGACATACACAGCTTAACCCACATGGTACAGACAGATAACATAAATGTGGGTGATAGAAGCATAACATCATAATCCTGATTTTCTTGACATTTCTTCAACACTGTACTTTTGCACTGCTTTATTTCCAGGCCATTTGTACAGTAACTGTATCTTGGTTATTACTGTTAACAGGCTCTTGTCCCCTTCACACACACGGTACTGACCGTCCCACCACACACACGGTACTGACCGTCCCACCACACACATGGTACTGACTGTCCCATCACAGACACGGTACTGACCGTCCCACCACACACTCTCATGTATGAGAACTGAGATGGAATTTATGACAACACTGACGATATATCATCACTTTGTCCAGCCCTAACAGACACATGCTCAGACACAGACACAGACACAGCTTACTCCATTCCAGTACAGAAATAGGACACACACACACACACACACACACACACACAATGTGTGTTAAGTGTATGAGTGCATTTCCCAGAGTCCAGTGGTTTTGTGGAAAGTGTGAGTCACTCTGCAGGAGCTTTGGGGTAAACACTCCTCACCAGCAACTTACTGTCTGTCTGCATGACTTCCTGTACACACACACACACACACACACACACAGACAGACAGACAGACAGACGTCTGATATGGACACAGTAACAAGTTTGTGGGTGTCCTTTACTGGCATGCAAGGCTCAGTACACACACACACACACACACAAACCTGTTTTTAAACCCTTTCATGGTTAGTTGTGATCTTTGTGTGTGTGTGTGTGTGTGTGTGTGTGGTTTGGGGTGTCTGACCCTGTGAGAACACCTTGTTTCACAAACGTTTGTTTCACAACAATCTGGTTGAGCTTTCGCCACATTTTCCACTCACAGAACAAACGAGAACATGTTGAGAAAGAGAGAGAAGGAAAGAAAAAAATCCCCCTGAGGAAGTAAAGGGAGGGAGGGAGAGAGAGTTACTGATTCACACTGTTTTTCACCCTTAGCCAAGTGGAACTGAGACAAGCCCTGAGGGGAGGGGAGTGTGTGTGTGTGCGGCTGATAGACTCAAGGTCTGCCTCAGTCTGTCTCAGACACTACTCAGACACTTGCCGTGTGTGTGTGTGTGAGTGTGTGGTTTGGGCGCTAGACGAGACACCAGACGGTATTTCCGGCCCACTTGCAAAAGTATGCAGGAAAAAAACGGAGCTTCTCTGTCCCTGACTGACTGACTGATACACACATGACACGCTCGCACCTGCACCAACTATAAATAATGTGGTCTGCTGTTGTCTGTGTGTGTGTGTGTGTCTTCAAACAACACACTCCGCATTTCTTCCTCCCCAGACTGGAACTTTGTGGGGCAGTACTATTAAAACACCAAAATTCTGAAATGACAAATTAGCGGGTGGCACTTCATGACACAGAATCAAATTCCTCCTAGTTTAGCAATTATCTTACACTAGCGAGTAAAAGAACATAACGCCCAGCTGTAAAATGCATTGTATAACAAAAAACGTCCCTTAAAATGCACTTAGAGGAACACAACAGTGGACTCTCCTGGCCTCTGCCCTCTGGCTGTGGCGATGGAGCGCAAACAACATGTATTTACACACTTTGGGTGGGTAGTCACCCCCTCCCCATCACTTAGCATAACTATCCTCCCCTCCCCTATCACTTAGCATAACTGTCCTCCCTCTCTCCCATCACTATGTATAATTGTCCTCACTCGCTCTCTGGGTGGGTAAGGTGGTCCTCCCTCTCCCCCACTACTCAGTATAACTGTCCTCTCTCTCTCTCTCTGGGTGGGTAGGGTGGACCTCCCTCTCCCCCATCATTCAGTATAACTGTCCTCTCTCTCTCTCTATCTGAGTGGGTTGGGTGGTCCTCCCTCTCCCCTTATGACTCAGTGTAACTGTCACCCCTCTCCCCCAGTATAACTGTTCTCTCTCTCTCTCTCTTCGTATGTAGGGCTGTCCTCCCTCTCCTCCATCACTCAGCCATTAAATTAATTATGGTGCTATAATATTTGTTTGTGTGTTAATCGACCACGCTCAAACTACTCAAACACTCCGGCTGTCACGTGGTTACTGATGTTGTTACATGAATTCATTTGCCACAAAATTCTAAACTATTTCAGGCTAGATTCTAAACATAAAGTATAAGATTCTTAAACTCAATTCTGAAAAATCCGAATTTCTAGGCCCATCCATTCAGAATCTGTCGGCCACAGAGTTTTCATATCAGTCATTTGTGATGAACTGACCAACTGAAAAAGTCCAAAATTACAGAGAGAAAAAAAAATGACATATGCTTGTGTGTGTCGTCTTTTTTGTGGTTTTGTGTTTGTCCCTTCTCTGGTCATGAGTCAGGAGAACAAAAGTGGGCAGGCTTGGTCAAAAGGTCATGAGTGCCGGTCAGTAGCGCTGAAACAATCCAGCTTGTTTTTTTTAGGCTGACGTTTCTAAAGGCCCCCTGTTCCTATGGCTCCCTTTGACTTTTTTTTCTAAACCTTCTGTGGAATAATCCACAGTGTTCTGACCTGAAATCAGAGCGCCGACAGACACGGCAGTGAGGTAATACGGGCATTTCCCCCACAAGCTATTCTGACTGTACATGTTTCTGTTTTCTTCTCTTTTTTTCCAGCGCTGTTGGGTGGCTAACGTTCATCCACCACTGCAGCGTCGGAGATGACAAACATTCAGCTGATCGACAGCAGCAATTCTAGTTCATGTGAAAGAACAAAGCACCGCCGACACGACTAACGACAGCGTGATTCAGAGACCTGGAGCAGTGTGTGTGAAGCAATGTGGACCATGTGGGTCCTCTATATGAAGTAAAACCTTCACTTCACTTGGACATTTATCCGGTTAACGGTAGTCTGCAATGTTTCTTAAACTGCAGGATTATTGTTCAGTTATAAATCCAGTTATAAAAGAAACAACAAATTTCATCGCTGTCAATATCAAAACCTCTACAAGAATATTATTCTGGGGATTTTATACTGATCCATTTTGTCATTATATGTCCATACACTGTTAAGTGCAGTGTAAAAAAAGGAGTTGCGCATAAGTGTGAGCATGTTATGCTTATAAGGAGTGCTAGGAATGTAAGAGTTTAAGGGGTTAAAACCTATGAAACTGGTTTCCCAGACCCAGATTAGGCTTATGCTCTGGCTAAAGAGGCTTTTCAATAGTGAATTACCATTATCATTACAATTCAGAGCAAGACTAGGCTGATTATTCTGAACATTAGTTAATCTGAAACAGCACGGAAAAGTGTAAAATGCCTATCTGCACCTTTTAAATCTCGGTTTTGCTTAAAACAAAAACCAAAACCAAAAACATAACCGAACAGTTTATGCCTCTTTTAAGCTTCTTAGACAACTTTACACCTGAGCCCTTCATCTTCTTGAGGAATGAACAATTATAAATGCTCCAAAACACAGGTTTCATGACCTTAATGAAATGTAGTTCTGTTCTGTTCTGTATTCACTATAGAGTGAAAAGTTTTAACAGTGCTTCTACACAACCATATGCATTAGTGCAGTAGTAGGTTTCTTTTCAGCTGACCCTAAAGTGACCCCAGACACCAATCATGTACTTACCCTCCAGACCAGCTGCGCCAACACCCCCAACCCTCCACTTCCAAACCCCCCCACACAGCAGCGTCACCCACCCTCACTCAACACATGCCATAAAACTGGGTCAACTCTGGTTTACAAAAACAACTCCCAAAAACAAATGTACTCTCAGCAGGCTTCGCAGTCGGCCGCAGACGGTCACAAAACACAACTCATGGCCCTCAAATATCAGAGTTTGCACCGGCAACAACAAAAACGTGTACTGTTTCTCGATTGTAACCTACTGAATCACGTTCAGTCTATCCCTCATGTTTGTAAGCAGAAGAAGAGGTATTTTAATATGACTGGAATTTCATTATATCAAGCCAAAGTGCAGACATTTGACCAATCTCGATGCAGAATGCGAAAGTAAATTTAAATGATCAGAATAACTATGTAATTACTTGTACATCATGATGTCTAAAATGATGTAGTAACTCTGTACTTCAAAGAGGAAAGCACCTGGTGAATGCCCCAAGATGTTAAACTCAGACGGCCAAACGGCAGCTGTCCAACAGACAGACAATAAAAAAAAAGAAGGGAAAAAAACTCACCTTGTCCAGCGTCCTCTTCAGAGGCTGAGAGTGGAACTTGCTCTTCATCTCGTCGAGAAGTAGTTTGAGCTTGGGCTCCTCGGCCTCTCCCTGGTATCTGCGGCTGAGCTGAAGGTAGCAGGGCCACTTGGCGGAGTCGAAGCCCCAGTGGCAGGTCCTCTTGTCCGGCGAGCGGTGGGAGTGCATGACGAAATTCTGTGGCGAGAGGAGCAGCTGGCACTCCAGGCAGCGCACGCAGGGCGCATCTGGCTGCAGGTAAAACTGTGGCACGAACAGACCCTGGCACTTACCCAGGCACTGGTGCTCCACCTGGAAGCCAGACTCACTGTCCTTCGCCTTTAGCACAGACGGCTCAACATGGACGGCAGCGCCGGGGCGCAGGAGTGAGTTGCACAGCCGCTGGGCGTCGGTCAGTGTGATGAGGCCGCAGGACGGAGCATTGAAAGGCAGGATACCCAGAACTTTGAGGATGTGCAGCTGGTCTGCATCGCAGCGCGAGCAGTAGACATAAAGCTCATCGCAAACTGCATTAATCTGCTGCAGCGAGAAATCTCGCAATACTGAGTTGAGTACCTGTGGCAGGCAAAGACGTTTTTCTCCACCCACCACGAAGCAGGAAATGGACTCTCCTTCCAGGATAGAGTGGGTGAGCTCAGTGGAGCTGTCGCAGGGAACCAGCAGAGGCCCGACGCCCAAAAAAGACGGCGAAGGAAGTGGTGCCAACCCACCCGGAAGGCTTGCTTCTTGGGCCGTTTTGGCTGAAAAAGCAGCCGGGCCGCCCAGTGAGCTCTGGCTGCTGAGGGTGAACTGGGCTAGGGTGTGTTTGAGCCCTGGGCTCAGATCCAGAGCCTTGCCAGAATGCAACTCCTGCCCCTCAGCATCTGCTTCACTGCGTGGATCGTTCTCTGCATGCTCTCGCTTCACCTTAGAGCTTCTGGACAGCAGTTCCAGGCCGCCACGTCGCTTCAGCTTCATCTCCGCCATCACTCGCTTTTTAATGGGTGCATCCCCCAGGTTCTCCCTGTACAGCCTCTTCATGCTGTTCTTGAATGAAGTTGGATCTTTGAAAGGAGTTTTCACGCTCGCCTGAGTGGTAGCCATAATCGCCTCTGAGAATAGCACTGAGATTTGCTTATTGTTCAAATGATGCAACGCTTGTGTTCGCTGTTGTTTATGACAAATTATAAATACATCCAACTGTATGCATGTTGGTGATTAAAGCTGTGATTTCTGTCAGTTTTCTGTAAATAGAAAAAGCAGAAAGAAATATGCTTAAGGTAAAAATCTAGTCAAAACTCCACTACTAAATCAAAGTAAAGTCTGGAATGGTATTAATTTTATGGCCATCTCCCACCAGATGTGACCAAATGGCACAATTAACATACTTTACAAGAGTGACACCTTAAACTATAGCAAGGTGACACAAATGTCATCAAAATGTGCCAGTTTTGTCAAAGCCAATGACAAGACTAAGCTGTTAACTTATTCATTTCTATCACTGATCTTTATGGGGAGAAAACATGTTTTCACCTCATAAAGACGACCCATTTACCATGGAGCTGAGCCGCAGCAGCCCGCTGACATCATGCTGACCCCTCCAAATAGTGGGAAAACACCTGACTGACTAAAAACTAAAGCAGCCTTCTCAACATCGTCATCCTCCAAAGGACAACTGCAGAATATCACTCAACCTCAATAAAAATGTCCTTCACCAAGGTGCACTAGACTAGCCTAACGCCTTCAAAAAGTGATATCTGAAACACGTCAATTACTGATCCAACAGATCAATTATGACAGGTAATTGTTTTACTGATACAATAAAAAAGGATCAGGTTACACATACGCTCGGCTAAACCAAAAGAAGAAGGGATGATATAGTACATTTCTATTCTTTTTTTGATACTGATATTGACACCTTTTTTTTTTTAGCTTTAAAGGCAACCATAAAAATGACATCTTTAATCTAAGGCCTTCACTTCAACAGCTAAATGTAGGCCACGGGCAAACACTTCACTACCCCACAAACACAAAGCCAACACTACATCCCAGCATGAGCGTGCACTGTTTCAGGATCGGATACGTTTTTTTCCCCTCAGATATCCCACACAGCTTCAGATCTCCAGCACTTCCAGGCTTCAATATGAGATAGTGACAGCCATCCAAATGATTCAGTTCTGTAGTGATATGGGTTATGACTTTGTGTTTATTTTTCACACGCTGATTATTTTTATATTGTATTATATGCATTACAAGTACATTACATTATATTCCTTATTCACGATAACAAGGGCACAGCGCACTGCTGGAACTGGCGTTCGCTCCCTCTCTCCCCTTCATCCTCCATCTCTCTCTCTCCCCCCTTCATTCTCGATCTCTGTCTCTCTCTCCCCCCTTCATCCTCGATCTCTGTCTCTCTCCCGCATCGTACTCCCCTCCTCTCTCTTTTCCCATCATCTGTGCCTCTCTCCAGCTTCAGCTCCTGTCTACCTTCCCCTCTCTCCGTTACGTATAATTAGTACCAGTAATATTAGTCTCCTGTCTGGTCACTGTTCTTCACTGGAACAGTACAGACCCTGCACAGCTATTCGTAGCAAGTCTAATAAATATAAATAAATAAATCAATAAATAAAAAACGAATAAAAATGAATAGAAGGTCAAATGAAGCCCGCAAAAGAGGGTTCCTTGGTCGAGTTTGGTGTCATTTACGAGGTTCTTATGCTGAGATGATCGTCGATAATGTTTATTTTGAACGATAAAACCGTTTTTCTCCGCTCCGCTCGGTCCGGTTCCCAGAAGCCCCGGTAGCCATGTCCCAGTGCTGCCTGCTTTACCCCACACGTACCACCAGATACACAGCACACACATTTCTGTCAGAAATGCAGAGAAAACGTGTTTAATCGCCCGTTTAACGACATTAATCTAGATATGTGTATGTTTGGGCTGTTAGCTCCTCTGCTATAGCAGCGTGCGGCTCGGGCTCGCTAGCCGGCTAACGAAAAAAACCTGACATGCTCCAGATATTCGACTAAAAACCCCGAGATATTTTATACTGTCCGGATCCAAATTGACTCACCGACTCGTCCTGTCCGTACGGCCGCCCGGGGACTCTCTCTCCGGCCGCGGTGAGCTCCGTGTGAGTACTGCTCTGCCCGACTCCGCCGCCTCTCTCTGCGGGACTCCGACACTCTCCCCCCCGGCCACAGCAGCCCCCCCCCCTTCCTGACGTCACAGAGTAGCCCAGACCGGGGGCGGGGCCTGTCAGAAATAAACAAAAATACAAATATAAACATAAATACCTACCAAGAATACAAAAAAATAACACGGTGAACGAAATAAAAGAAGAAAATAAACAACACGTTGCAGGTGTTTGGATTATATTTGTTTATAATATATATTTTTTTAATATTAAAACACTTAACGTATAGTGTATCATACAATTAAATGCTAAATGTCCTTATGTACCATTTATATATTTTGAAAATGTTATATATGATATTTTACATAATTATAATGTGTAATGTATGTATATATACACAAACAACATACATATATGTGTGTGTGTGTGTGTGTGTGTGTGTGTGTGTGTGTGTGTGTGTGTGTGTGTGTGTGTGTGTGTTTAGCGCTCAGGTGCCCAGTCCAGTGCGTCTCTTCTCCTCAGCGGAGGTTCAGTCCTTCCTGGAAGGAGATCTTCACAACACACACTCCTCCCCCGTTCGTCTGCTCGGGCTTTACACTCCTGCAGACTCAGGTACGCACGCACACGCACACACACACACACACGCACACACACACACACACACATATATATATATATATATATACACATATACACACACACACACACACACATATATACATACACACATGTAAACAGAGAGAAAAATGATGTAATTATCTGAGTTATGGGCGGTCGTGACTATTATAGACTCTAATTACAGCTCAGACTGTCACTTCTGATCATAGTGGTAAAATCTACAGGTCTGCGTTTAACCAGACCACACGAGACAGAACGACTGAATTCATTAATTAATGAAGGAATGAAAGAAGGAGAGACAGAAAGGAACAAGACTGAAAAGTATTGTATTGTACGTTTTATACTGCACTGTTGAAATAGTATGTTATTCTATTCTATTGTTTTCTCAGTGTTTTGCTGCTCTTAACTTCGTTCTGTCCACTTTCTTCCCACTTGTGGGACTAATAAAGCTCCATCTTATCTTAAAATGAAAAAAATGAAAGAAAGAACAAAAGATAGAGTGAAAACGGAGCTCTGGGTGTTGGAGGAGGAACACCAGTATATACTGGGGGGAGATTCTTCTGCACTGGGAGCTTGTCCAGATTTTCAGGGATTGTTTTTGTTACCAAAATGGACTTTTAATGACCATAAAGTCCCAAATCCTGGATTGGTTGGATGTTCTCGCTGGTTTGTTTACGTTCCTGTAGCCCAGCCTGAACAGATCCTGGGCTTCCTGTGAGCAGAAGTTGTGTAACGGTGTTGTGTGGTGGATTCTGGGCCGTCATGCCTGATGTTCTCTCCTCTGTTTTGATCCTTGTGGTCCAGATGTGGCCGTGTTTGAGGAAGCCGCAGCGTCTCTGAGGGGAGAAGTTCTTCTGGGTCTGTTTGTGGATGAAGAAGCGAAGAGATGGTGCGTATGTTCCTCCCAAAAACGGCAAATATGAAAGAAATCGGAGCTGGAATCTCCTGTTCATGTTTACAGTCGCCGTCATACCACAGCTGGTCCTGACGCCACAATCTGATTGGTTGAAAGTAGGGATGAACCGAAATGATTTTTTTCGGCCGAAACCGAAAATGATGAAACACTTGGCCCGAGAACCGAAACACAGAACGAAATAATTAAACCAATTTTTTAAATATTGCTGTTATGGCAAGTCAAGCATCGCAATTGTACAAATTAATATTCATGGTTCAAAGAATAAATTTGTTACAAAACTATGAAAATATTTATTTAGCATTCAAACAATGCACAATATAAAATAGAAATTAAAATAAAATATTTTATTTAGCCCCACACATGAAGAGCCTAAAAGCAAGAAATATTCTACAGTTAAATCTCTTCTCTGTATTTTAATATTCTGAGGGGAGTGCATGAACAAGAGCTTTAAAACTGCTGAGAGATAAACACCATTCTCTGCAGGCCTTTAACAGAACAGTGTATTAAACAGAGACTGCAGCCCATATATTAACCGGAATCGCTGGAAAACTTTCCTGCCTTTTCAGCCCTTTTTTCTGGGCTCCAGCGGGATGTTTCTGATTTTATATGAGAAATGAATCCCGACGCTGAGAGAGTCTTGATGGATGCACACAAATTCGACTCTCACAGATGACTTTTTCTGTCTTCAGCTGAACTCTGTCTCTCATTTGGACTCAGTCTTGACTTGGACTCAAACCTCCTTAGACTCAATCTTTACTTGGACTTACTTAAACTTCCTTAGACTTGGTCTTAACTTGGACTCAGATTTGACTTGGATTTGGTCTTAACTTGGACTCGGACTTGGTCTTGACTTGGACTTGGTCTTGACTCGGATTTGGTCTTGATTTGGACTTCGTCTTGACTTGGACTCGGATTTGACTTGGACTCGGATTTGACTTGGATTTGGTCTTGACTTGGACTCGGATTTGACTTGAATTTGGTCTTGACTCGGATTTGGTCTTGCATTTGGTCTTGATTTGGACTCGGCCTTGACTTGGACTTGGTCCAAGAACCTCTTCGGATTGGATTTGACTTGGACTCTTGGGCTTGAGAAGGTGGTCCTGACTGCAGCTCTGCTCTGAGGAAGAGTGTGGCATCGAGCATCTTGGTCTACTGCAGAACGGCTAAACAAACCGAGTTCACCAGAAACGAGAAGAACACTGAGAGACGAGTCACGGGCAGATCAGGAGAATCTGCTGAAAGCTGAAAGCTGAGCTCAGCTTCATGACTCCACCCGTGATGCCGGAGACTTTTTGGGGCTCAGGGCGCCTGTGCTGTAAAACCACACTAACTCTGAAGGTCATGAATAATCTCAGTCTGCTGCTCTGCTTGCTCTGGCTCATGCTGGGACCGAACCGCTCTGATGTTCTTAGTGATAAGGCGTTTCCTCTCGTGCTTATTTGAGTCATACGGTGTTAGAAACCACATAAACCTATCAGAGATGATTGAAAATAACAACCCTTGATGCAGAAATGTGGTATTCTAGCTCTGCTAATCCATGGGTTTAAGTTTCCATTACTTGTTTGCAGCATTAGCCTCCAGTCCAATCCAGGTCCAATCAGCTGCCTTTGGGGTGAAGAGGGGCTTCACTGTGTTCACGCCATTTTGTCTGTGTGTGTGTGTGTGTGTGTGTGTGTGTGTGTGTGTGTGTGT
>JBBPDC010045701.1:0-11608 GCA_037974485.1 Hemigrammopetersius urotaenia
TAGTAATGACCATATCTACAATGATATATTAAATTTAATAGGTGTCTTGTCTCACATTGTCCCACAGCGATATTAGACTAGTGTAGATTTGTGTACAATGTTCTGTTAAAATTTTTTTATTTATATTTAGACTTTTATTTATTTTACCTGTCTGTTTCATTAATTACACATATTTAATAGTCAGTGTTATTACAAATAATTGAACATGCAGCTAATTTTCCATCAATCGGGGGAGGGAGATCCACATTTTTGACATATGCATTACATTTTTAAAAAATGTTAAAATACGTTACTTTCCCTGGTAACTAGATACTTTTATAATGCTGTAACTCAGTTACTAACTCAGTTACTTTTTGGAAGAAGTAACTAGTAACTATAACTAACTACTTTTGTAAAGTAATGTGCCCAACATTGTTTCTTATCCTTGGTTTGTGGCTGTTTGCCACAAAACGGAGACAATTGGCCCCAGACAAGGCTTAAAGAAGCAACATTAGCGTTAGCTAGCGCTAACACTGCTAATGTTCAGATTTTAGTTATGGAAAAGCAAATAAGCGTGTAGACAAGAACCAAACCGAGCTGGTACCAGTCAGTGGAAAAACCCAATAAGAAAGACACACGGAAAGCTGTTTTTTAAAGCGTGGAATGCCGGCATTTCTAGAGAGGGTGGATCCACAAAGGCACAGAGTATGAAGCACAGAAAAGGCGAGACCCTTAGAGCACACCCACTCCACCTGTGTTTTTGAAATGGCAAGAAAGTTTTCCAGTGGTTATGGTTAAGACATGGGCTGCCAGTCTCTGTTTAAATACACTATTTGTATTAATTTTGTTTTATACACCAGCAGTTTCAGCAGTTTTAAAGCACTTGTTCTGAATGCACTTTGTTCATGCACTTCGTTCAGAATATTAAAACACACTTGAATACTTGTTTTATGAGAGAAGATTTTTAATTGTATAATATTTCAGCGATCTTCCTTTTAGGTTATTCATGAGTGGGTGTCACGGTCTGGCCAGTGGCAGGCGTATAGCCACTGCTTTTGAGTTGGTTTTCTGGTTTTGTTCTGTTTTGTTCATGTTTCCCCTGTGTGGTTGTCAGTGTTCTAGGTTTTCTATGTGTCTGGTCTTGTCCTGAGTCGCTTATTTTGAAGTTCTGTCTGTTTTGTTCTTGGTATCACATGTTCCCTGGCAGTCAGCTGTTTTCTGTTAGTCATGTCTCTAGTTCCAGCTGTCTGTAATGAGTCTGATGTGTCTGTGTATTTAAGGTCTGTGTCTGTCAGTGTTCCCCTGTCTGTCCATCACTTTAGAGCTCCTGATGTGTCTTATGTGACGTTAGAGCACTCTGGTTTTGGTTTTGTTTCTGGCCCACGTGCCTCTTTGTTTTCTGGAATAAAGTTACGCTCCGAAATGGATTCCTGGTGTCCTGCCTGTTCGTGCTCGCTTCCCCCGTGACAGTGGGGCCAAGTAAAATATTTTGTTTCAAATTATAATTCATATTGTGCATTGTTTGAATGCTAAAAATGTTCATAATATAATGTTCTTTTAATAATTTAATAATAATAATTCCTTTCTGTGTTTCCTCATTTTGGGTTTTTGGTTAAAAAAATCATTTCGGTGTATTCCTAATACATATACTAAGTCAAAATATGGAAAGTGGTGGAGACATGAACAGGCGAGTACACTAATCAGAGGGCCAGACTAAGATGGAGCTGAAAAACCAAGCAAAAGGCCACATAGCCCCAAGAAAAACAAGGGCAGAGAGAGGCAGAATGGGGCAGGATGTGACAGAATTAATAGGGACAGTCAATGGCTTGTCCCCCTGTTGTGACATTAAGAGCCTCTTCTCTTCTCTGCAGGCTTTATACTCTGTGTTGGAACGCTGTAGTGATTTAACCACAGTGAAGTCAGGTACTGATGTTGGGTGGTTAGTTTTGGACCACTCCAACTCATCCCAAATGTACTGCATAAAGCTCAACTGCTCCAGAGGACACAGTTCCACAGCTCAATGTTTTATAGCCCTCCAGGCAAAGCTTAGCGCTGGGCATGGTGAACAGCTATGAGAGGCCCTTCAGGCCAACATTCAAACTTGAATGACACACACACATCTTAGGTACTCTATAAACCTATCATACTCTCTCGCATACACATCAAACCACTCTCACACAGTCATACTCTAAGGTAAGCACATTTAAGCATAATAGTGAATATGCCAAGTCTAGTTCAGACCTCACCGTGTGAAGAAGAGGCTTTCAGTGAGTGTTACATTCGTAATGTGTGTGGGAAGGTTTGATGGTGTATGTAAGAGGTTTGATGTGAGGTTCAAGTGAAAGAGTGACTGGATAAGTGAGTGAGACACTAAACATGTGCTGTGCATGCTTGTATGTGCATGTTTTAGAGAGAGAGAGAGAGAGAGAAAGAAAGAGAGAGAGAGAGAGAGAGAGAGAGAGAGAGAGAAAGAGAGAGAGGGAGCAAGAGAGTGAGAGTGAGAGAGTGAGAGAGAGAGCATGTGCTTTGTAATATGCACAGGCTAGAGGAAGAGTTTTCAGTTTTGTAAGAGAAGATTGAATGCATGGAATGTGATCCTTTATCTCTGGAAATATGGCAACGATTTTTCAATGTGGCACCGCAGTAATCCTGTATGTTAATGAGATCTGTGTTTGATCAAGTCTGTACTAGAATCTGAGGATTCAGCCTTATGATGGTCTGCTTAGCTTTATAAATCCTGAGGTTTTAGTCATTCTCAGGAGTGCTAAGACATTGCTATGAGTAAAAGGATATGCAAAGACAAAGATGTCCACCTAAATGTGCACATAAATCAGATTCTTTAAATACAAACAGGAAGACAAACATCAATGCATTCACAAATGTTAACTTTTGCAGAGTTTGTGTTCTGAAGCTGAGCACATATACATTTAGATACATCAAACACAGTTGATGAACATTTCCAAAGTTGAATTTTTACAGAATTTATGTTCTGAAGGTAAGCCGTGTTCTGCTGTGCCCAGATATAGAAAATTAAACCACATGTTACAAGATGTTGTTATAATCTAAAGTTCGATCCATCGTCCTCACTGTTTCTGTGGAAGTTTGGAGGCAAAATTAGGAAGGACAGTTTCATCCAGTCGCTGCTGGGGAATAGTCTGGTCTGCCAAAATCCAGGAATTAAGTTTTCTGCCGTTTCAAAGGACTTAAGTTTACTTTCACAGAGGGTGCAGAGCTGCCTGAGGCAAGTTTGACTTTGTTGATGCTTTGTTCTAATGAACAAACATCTAAGCTAAACTTTAGCTAAGTTACTAAAACTTATATAGGTGTTGTTTGGAACAAAGAAGAAGTGACTAGCCGTTGAGGGGATCTGGTTATAAGTGACACCAGGGAGAGCTAGGTTTGGTTTGGTGACCGGCCTTTATAACCTTTTAGGGCAGAATCTACCCCCAGAAGCAGCATCCCAACACTTCCGTGTGTGAAACAATGAATGTTAGAGGGTATAACGGTGTGTGTGTGGGTGTGTGTGTGTGTGTGTATGTACACAGTGGGTTCACAGTTCTAATACATGATAAGATGAGAAGAGTGTTTGTGAAAGTGTGTGTGAAAGAGTGAATGTAAGAGGTTATGATGGTGGGTGTGAGATTTCTGGACACTTGTGGATATATGTCTATTCTTTTATGTGAGGAGGAGGTTGGTGTTCTTCTTAATAGACCAAATCAAACACCTTCATTGGACAACACTGCCTTAAACCCAAAATGCCTGTATGTGGGCCCACACTCAAGTTCCTCATACTCAACTTCTTACTAGCTGGCAGACTAGTGGTTCGGGCATTGCCCCTGTGATCAGAAGGATGTGGGTTTAAATCCCAAGACTGCTTGCTAGTGGCACCTCTGAGGTGCCCTTGAGCACCGTCCCCACACACAGCTGTGTTCCTGGCTTGGGTGAATGGGTTCAATGCAGAGAAATAATTTCAAGCTGCTCACAACTGTGTGTATGACATAATGGATACTTTACTACACAAATAAATTACGAATTGTTGAATAATTCATGGTGAATACATGGTAGGTCCATATTCTACATGTTTCCTCCATTTTGTTTTCACTTTTAACATTTGACTTTATGTGCCAATTATATTTTGTTACTGTCGCTTTAAGCCTGGTATGTAAATGAGCTCTGACGGGCTGATCTGTATTGCATCTCATTCAAAAAACTTTCTGGGCAAAACACCCTTATAACTTCAGTCTGGTTGCTGTAGACCGTGAATATGGAAATGAGTCGCGTTTTCTTTGTGACATCACAAAAACGTTTTGCATTTGGCCACCTGATGAGTGAGGAGTGCAGTGGCAATGTTTGTATACTACACTGTACTTATATAAAAATGAAATGCAAGAATTCACTTTTCCATGAGCCCTTTAAGGTTCGTAACTGAATAATAAGCCCTGTTATTCAAAAGGCCTCCTTTCCCACATAGATGTAGCTGTTTACTACTATAAATATCTGTAAATGTTTGCAACGGCGGGAATCTGAGCAATGAAAGGAGAAAACATACACACAGCAGACTGGTGACATTGTCATGCTGAGTGTGTGATGGCGAAGGAGTGTGATTATATCCACCGGTGCTGCATCTTCATGTTCTGAGCCACTCGGCATAATGAAGAATAATGGAATCCTGAGATTAGTGTTCCAGAACAAAAGCTATTTACTCATATTCCACTTCTAGTGATGGCATATGTTCGTCCTTGAGGTGCATTTGGCATGATTTTTCACAAAATGATGGAGTGTCCTGTTCTACAGGTCTAAAGCATGCGTGCACATGCCTGCAGGAGTTTGTCTTTAGCTAATTGGACATATGGTGCCTTTGACATGCCATTAAAAGTCGATCTTTAAAACGTCACATGCGCTGGATGCATCATCAAAAACAGAATGCTGCGGAATCAAAACCAATCATTGGCACTAGATGTGCTCCCAGTGTGTGCGTATATGTGAGTGTATGTGTAGCTGTGTGTGTGTGTGTCCTCTTTCATTACAGTGTAAAGGGACAGAACCTAAATGTCATCTTTGTCATGCAGTTTCATAATGAATCATTGATGCAAAGCTCAACCACTTTAACAAGCTCGCAGGTGCCAATGTGGCAGCACATAAAAATACACCCACACACACACACAAACACACACAACAGGTAGTACTGCTTTGGTAGTTCCAAGAGAAGAGCCAAGAGAAGCACCACTTCGAGGGCCAAACAAACAAAATGAAATACATAAAATGAATTATATTGGAGTAAATAAATCAGATAAAGCACTAACAATTAGAAAAGGAAGAATAAACAATTGAAAACAACAAAAAAAAAAGATAACAAAATTATCAATCAGAAATAGCACTTCTGATCAAATTTCTACTATCAACTATGAAATTGAAGTCATTAACATCTGAAATTGTAAGTCATAAAAACTTTATCTCCTCAAAATTATTACCGAACTAAATTCAGATCACTCAGACCCTCAGGAGGGCCAGGAGTCTCTTAGTATCCATTAAAAGATGACGAATGCATGACTGCCCTCATAAAGTTGCAGGAGAGCTGCGTATTTTCAATGCTATCACTTATTTGAAGCCACATACTTACTCTCCAAGGTTGGTGGTGGGGGGGGCGCATAATCGGAGTAATCATGCCTTAAATTCAGCCTAAACACTGAGCCATCATCTCCTGATCTAATGCATTAAAATGAGGTCTAATCACCGACCCAATCTTTGGAGGATACATTAATTGAGCGATGAATATATTCTCATGTCAGAGACATATTACTCATTTTAGTCAAGGGCAGCCTCAGTACATGACAAGCAGGCCCCAGGTGTGCAGAGAGAAAGAGCACAGTGTGTAGTAGCAGTGTTACACTAGTAACTGCTTACAATACAATTACAGTACAGTGTTACACAGTGTTACAACCTCTGACGGATGAAGTGAATAACGCTGATTGTCTTGTTAAAATACAGGGAGTCCTCGACAGATCCGTTCCTTTGACAGTGATGTAAACTGAATTTTTGGTGTAAGTCGGAACACTCCCTAGCCTAAGTCACGTACCTCTCCTCATTATTGTCCTCATTATTGTCCTCATTATTCTCCTCATTTTTGTTCTGAAGCCAGTTTTCGAGTCTAGCCCTAGTAACGGCCACCGTGCCCTGTTTTTCTTTTGTTTTGTTCACAAATAAACCTTCAAGAATGGACTCGTACTCTCCTGTCTGTTTCCTCCCAAGAGGCAGTTCATGGTCGTGGGGGTTTAGTCCCTCCGGCCATGACAGTAATGGAATTCTTAGGCTTGTGTTCTCCCAACTTTACATAAATATATAGAAGCATACGGATAAAAAATTAAAAATTAAAATGTTAAGAATTGAATATATCTATGAGAATGTAATATATACATGTACAATTTAGAAAATAGGTACAATATTAAGAAAATAACATTTTAAAGAGTGTAGGCTAACTATGTAAGTCGAGTGGTAGTGGAAGAAAATGTAACTCGTAACGTTGTATGTCGAGACCATTGGTACTCGAGGACCCTGTAGAGCCTGTCAAGGGGTTGAATATTTTTGGCAGCAAGTGAACCGTCAGTTGTTTAAGCTGATGTGTTGGAAGCAGGAAAAATGGTCAAGCTTAAGAACGGATGGACTTTGAAAAGGGCCAGAGCATCTCAACCACATCAAGTCTTGTGGGGTCTTCCCAGGATGCCTTGGTTAGTTCCTACCAAAAGTGGTTCAATGGCAGGCCAACAATAGAAGTGGAGACTTTAACAGCTGATCAGGAAGCCGTGGGTTCGATTCCCAAGACTGCTAAGCACCTGTGAGCAAGGTACCGTCCCCACATACTGCCCCCAGGGCGCTGAGTTCACTTGGTGAATGGGTTAAATGCAGAAGAATTATTTTGTCTATTTACACTGTGTGCTGTGGTGTGTTCACGTATGACAGAACGCTCACTTTCACTCTACTTAAGGTTCCTGGGCACCCAAGGCCAAGACTTACTTGTCTGGTACAATAACACTGTACCAGACAAGCTGCTGTAACACAAATTGCTGAAAAAGGTTCAAAGTTCTATGATGGAAAGGTGTCAGAACTTGTGCAAAAATATGTCTGCTTTGCCAGAGCCAAGTCAGAGAGCCTGTACTGATCCCTATTCACAGCTGAAAGCAGCTATATCTTGCTTGTGAGTATCACAACGTGACCGCAGAGCAAAGGAAGAAGGTATTCTGACCTGGTGTATCATGCTTTCTTTCAGCATGATGATGTGCCTTGCAACACATGTTCAGGAATAGTTTGAAGAACATGACCGAGTTCAAGAGATTAACTTGACCTTCAAATTTCAGAGCAGGAGATACCAGACCAAGAAACGAATAGCGTGGAATAGCATGGCCAGCATGTGCTGTTTTATCACCAGTTGTTGGGGTTTTTCCAGCTGTTTATTAAAGGGAGGTGGTAGACAGTGCAGGCAAGTTTCTTTGGGTTGTTTTTGTTTAAGCACAAGAGTTTTGGATGTTTCTTTTGTGTTGTTTTGGATTAGAAGTTAGGAAACTCATTGCTCTTCATTTGGCTTAGACCACTCCTGAAGCTTGGTGCTTCCTTTAACAAAAAATAAAGCCCTTGGAACTAGTAATTCACCACTCTGCCTACTGATCTGGCAGGTTGGAGGCAGAAAGGAAACACTCATTATGGTGCAGTCTACCCTAGATGAGCTGTTGCAGGGATTGGCACAGTATTTGGCAGGTGGCTTTAACGTTACGGTTCATGATGAATATCCACTTCAAATGTACACTTAAGTACCTTTGTACTAAAGCACTGTTTCAACAGAAAAGTAAATTAAAGCATACTATTCATATTGTTAAGGCCCACTTGCAACATGTTTTTTTAATGCCATCAGTTGAGATGCTAATTTCTAAAATCCATTGAGGTGGTCGATTGAAGACCATAAGAGTAGAGTGTCTTTAAACCAAAAACACTGTTCTGATGATGCTTCATTCTGTGGCTAATAATTATGATTTTCTTTTTCGCTTCCCCTCTGAATTCATCCACAGAAAGACCTTTTACTCATTGCCAAGACTGCCGATATGATTTTTTTTCAGTTTGGCATTAATATTTATTATAATTCATTCATCCATCTATTATTTGACATGCGGCGCTGTAGTCTATCCCAGCGGTCATAGACTGGGATAGACTACAGTGGAGAAACACGCTAGACAGGCCGCCAGTCCATTAAAGAGCAGACACACAGACATTACTATCCATGATTTATAACAGATAAAGCTGAATATTATTTAGAATTATCTCACATAACGTTGTTTTATCTGTTCAGTTTCACTGTGAGCTGAAGCTGTCCCTAGTTTGTCATGTGTTCCTCCATGGACTGCTCATCACTGATGACTGGGAGTGAACCACAAGCCTTGCTCTGACCCAGTTCTCTCAATCAGGCCATTGTCAACATCACTAGAGACTTCACGCCCATTGGTGTTGTAATGGACCCCTCAACAGCACCCACCCCTCCCCAGCACTTGGCGGATGAGGGGTTCCACTTGACGCGGCATGGCTGGAAGCAGATAAGTGTGGCCAGCGCTCACTGTCAATGAGGAGAAACTTCCCCAACACACACACACACACACAACAAATGTCTTTCTTCTGCCTGAGATTTGACTCAGAGGAATTCACCCATTTCTATTGAAGAAGCCGGTCACCTCTGCCTCGCCTCACAGGAGTCGCGGCTTCACAACCATCAGCACGCCGCCCCCTTCACCTCTCCTCTCATCTGCTCCAGGTCCTCCACCAAGCTCCTCACACTCCACACCCATCTGTGGGCCAATAAACAATCGACAACCATCTGTGGACCTTTATAAATAAACAAGCCCACCTATTTGCACACCCGTGTGTTTTAAAAGTGACCATTTTTGTCACATGTGAACACACCACAGCAAACAGTGTGAACAGCATGAAATTCCACCTCTGCTTTTAACCCATTCACCAAGTGAAGCAGGGGGCAGCTACGAACACAGCGCCCGGGGAGCAGTGTGTGGGGATGGTACTTTGCTCAGGGTACCTCAGAGATGACTAGCGGTCTTGGGAATCGAACCAGCGACTTTCTGATCACAGGGCTAATGCCCTAACCACTAGGCTACAAGCTGCCCTTTGTGTCTGTGTACCAGCCTGAACAGTAGTATATTGGGGATAGTGGACAAGAATACAAGCGATAAAATGTGGGCTCTGCTCAGAGTGAACTGATTTGTTTTTTAAAGGGTGATCAAGAGCCTCCATCAAGAAACCATTTTGAATCTGGGATAATGGCTTCGTGGTTTATCGTATTTCTCCACTGTAAATGTAAATCTAGCAGCCGGTTTGCAGTTGGAAATAACATGACTGCTCAAGGCCAAGAGAAGGACACCCACATCCACTCGACACTGGGCATGTGCTTGTGGATGTGTTTTCACTGTGAAAATATATTTGGAGGTCTCTCTCTCTCTCTCTCTCTCTCGCTCTCTCTCGCTCTCTCTCTCGCTCTCTCTCTCGCTCTCTCTCTCGCTCTCTCTCTCTGCTCAGTGCTCCCTTGATGGCAGTCAAACTCATAACCTGGAGCTCACAAACGCTTTCTGCATACTGAACACGCACATACACGCTTTGCCAGTCTCCCTCTTACATTCTTTCTCCTTCTTATGTTTCGGACACCGTGTGTGGCACGCCCGCCCATCCTGGTGCAACGTATTTGAATAAAGTACACATAGAATCTGCAAGTAAGGAGACCAATACTTTTCTGTGTTTCCAATAAAAATGAAATAAAATCAAATATTTCTTATTCTTATATGTCCCCATGTAAACAAGAACTAGCCATTGCAAAACACCTTTATGTTCCAAAAGTAACCAGCGCAACTTCTGAGTAAATTAACTATATCTTATATCTTAGTCTTGTATATTATACAGTGTAAATCTAGCAAAACACTATACATGAAATTCACCAGTTCTATGTTCGAATATGAACATTCAACAGGTTCAAAAAACATTCGCAAAATGGTGCTTATGCAGTTATATAGTGGTCAGATCCTACTCCCATTCCCAATTTGTAAACTACACAAAGTATGCCTCGCTACTGATATACGTTAACAAGGTTCAGATGAAGTTCAGCCCCAGACACATGGTAGCGTTATTGCTACAGGTTAGCTTAGCTCTTGAGACGTGTGGTAGCTTTATTAATAATTGGTATCTTACCATCTGTGACATTTGTGCACACCCTGACCCTAATCATATAGCGGTTCGCAGTTAGCCATTTGTCGCTAGCAGTTCACAATTAGCCGTTTGTCGCTAGCAGTTCACAGTTAGTCGTTTGTCGCTAGCAGTTCACAGTTAGCCGTTTGTCGCTAGCAATTAACAGTTGTCCATTTGTCGCTAGGAGTTAGCCAACACACCTAGCATGTACATTCTTGACAGAAAACTGTACTAAAATTATAATTTCTTCTCCGCCTATACCAACACTAAATCAGGGGCTTTTCTACTGCTGACTGCAAGTAAGGAGACAAAAATGTTTCTCCTTACTTGCAGGTAATGCGTTCACTTTGAAATCGCTAAATCGCTAAAACTTTCTCCGTCAACTTACTCTCTGCTGTGCTTCACACGTTGCATGCACCGCAGCACCAACACGTCCCCCCAGGTAGCACCAAAATGGAAATTCTTGTCACCAAAAAGATACAGACACATTCCAAAATGGCCAAATAAACAAATTAAAATACTACCTGAGATGATGGCAACAACAATAAATTATTTTTTTGGACACCTACTGTTGCTCCCATTATTTAATTCACCCACTGCAATCAGCATGTAAATGAACCTATGCTACACTTACCTAACCAAACCTTACCTAATATCATTAACCCTCACCTCCTGTATAACCACCTCCTTTATCTCTGTCCCAGACTTGTCCTAGCACTACTATTCTTATTCCATTTATTTAGTTTTATCTGATTGAGGCTTCCCTCTGGTTCTGGATGGAAAGTTGGTCCGTCTGATGCCTCAACCTAATCTCCGTTTCTCCCCGGGTGATCCTTCCTTTCTCTCTCAGTATTCAAATGCCTGGATGTAGAAGCAGATTTATGTGCTATGAATGTGGTGTAATTTCCTGTGGTTTATCTCAGTACAGCTTTTATCCCTCTCTGGATGTTAGGGGCTGGCTCCTTCAGAGTTGAACTGACTGGGTGAGGAGGTTTGCTTTTTAAAGAACAGCATGGTACCTGCTTAAACAATGAGCAATTGAACCTTTCCAGTGCCTATGCTTTTTAGGCCATACTGTTTTAATATCCAATGATACTGGAAGGTTGGAAGGTGCCTGATATACTGTTCTGATCGTGGGTCTAAACCTGGACTCCGCTGTTCTGATGAATTATGTTGCCTTACCAAAAAATGCTACCGTAGCGCAAATCGACAGCAGAGTCTGTATTTAAGTTTGTACAGTTCAAACAGTTCATAGTTAGTGTCACGGCCTGGTCAGTGGCAGGTGAAGGCCACTGTGTTTTTGTTTGGGGTTTTCTGGTTGTGGTGGTTTTTCTGTGTTCTGTTCAGATTCTGGGTCCTTTATTTTTATATGCCTGTCTTTCTTTGTGCTTGTGTCACGTGT
>JBBPDC010045740.1:0-11607 GCA_037974485.1 Hemigrammopetersius urotaenia
AATTTTTTTAACGCCGTTAACGCCAAGATTCCAATGAGATTAACGGCGTTAAAAAAATTGATCTATGCCCACCTCTAAGTCACAGTCACTGTATAAATACTTATGAATTGTGCACAGACAAGTGACTTGCATTTTTGCATCCAACAGCAGTGTCCATGAAGACACAGATAAAATATGACTTCAGTGCCCGTCAGGAGCAGCTGCTCAAACTGAAGGTTATGGGAAAACAAGACTGGGGAGGGTTGAAGGTTACAGAGAGCTGCTGACAATCTTGGGGGAAGCTGTGTCACAGTATGGACCACATTAATCCTTCCGTGGGCCGACCGCTACTTGCTGGCTTCGGTGCTCAGTCATGAGGAAAAGGGGACAAATTCCTATTCTGTAGATAAAATAGTCATCTACAACACAGCTCAGGCCTCTAGACAAGACAAAAGTGCTGGTAAATGTCTGACAGTCACCAGGACAATGATGCTACAGTTTTTGCAGTGCTGCTCAGTGCTGCTTTGATCAATTTCCTCTGGGATAAATAAAGTTCTCTGATTCTGATTCTGATTCAAATCTGGAATATAGGGGTTCCTCAGGACTCTGTGCTGGGACCCATGTCGCTGTATCACATCCACGCAATTACACACACGCAAAAACAAACAAATACACCCATTTTCCTGATTAACAGCTGGGCCAACATAAGCAGCTGGCTAATTGGCTACAGGCAGGCCGTGTATAAGATGAGGGCTTCGAAGAGACAGGTTTATTGGATACTTATCTCCTTTGTCTCAAACCACAGTGCAATTGCCCATACTCTACCAGGCACCCACACTCACACACAGAGCATGTTTTTTACCGGATATGTCCCGGCGTGGTTCGAGTTACACACGCTTTTATAGACCGTAGGCAGAAAGTGCTCATCATTAAGTGAAAAGGGTTCAATGGGACAGCAGCCTCTGTGCCAATTCAAAACAGTGATAAAAAGCCAGAGATACAATGATGTAATTGAGGTCAGAATGAGCTCGTCAATCTCGCCTGATATCAAACCAGGCACTTCCCTCTCTGAAGACCTGACTGATAAGGGCCTACTCTGCAGTTCAAGCAGGTTTGTTTGTACAGTCAGGTCACTCTGAAGGTAGTTAAAGGCAATCAACATAAAGTGATTGGTTTTTAACTGAGCTTTAACCTCCAGCAGATAAAATGAGCATAACAGCCCAGGCCTTTTACTACTAAAGGTACTTGGAGGCGGAAGCGGGCGCTGGGCGGAAATAACTTCAGATGTTCCATGGTTTTAAAAATTGCAATAGTCTAGTGAATGGTCGAACACAATCTGGACATTTACGTCTTAAGGAGGCTCACTGATTGGCATGTGGGGGGACAAGAAACACCCAGCAGTGGCTACACCAATCTTATAAGATCATCACAAATCACACTCTGCAAAATGTATCTAACAAACTTGTGTTCAACATGTCTGTTGTGTACAATGATATAACCATAATGAATACCAGTCACTTGATACTCAGATACATATAAAGTTTTTAAAGTTTAAAAAAAAAAAAACAATAAGTTACCCATTAAGTGATGGGCAGGACTTCTGACTAGCCAACTAAGCTAACTGACACTTTAGGAAATACAGCACCAATCACTAGACTTTGTTCTCTTAAGTTTTCTGAGCACTGGTCAAGTATAATCGAATTTGCACTGTGGTGTGCAGCCCTGTTGCTATCTTAACAGGGCAGGCTACACATCCAAACACTACAGAATGTAATTAAACTCCCCTTCCTGCTCCTTCACTCCCTCAGATTCGAGTCATTACCGTCTAGACTTGTGTCGGTGCTTTGATTAGCCAGGATCACATTTAAGTGGGGAGCAGAGTTGTTACATTGCTACACTGCTGTTTTCCATTTTGCTTGTATTTGCCCATTTTATGCCTTTCCACACTCCTCACGTAACACTGTATAACCATGCTAACGTTACTTCTGAAGGACCTACCAACACGCCCAATTTCCCCTGAGTATGAAGGTTAAAGGGTTCGGGATTGTATGGGGTCTACAGGGCCTTATTTTGATCATGTTCTCTCTCTGAGTGGAGCATGTTCACCAGAACGGAGCGTCATCTCTTTACCCGAGGAATCAGTTCAGCATCTGAGTGAAAGGATGCACCTAAAGTGCCAGAGGGGGGCAGCCGTTATTGCTCCTCATTAAGAGAACTCACATCAGAGTCAATTCATCGAACAAAGCAATTAGCCGACATCAACAGGGTAGCATGCGCGTTGCCTCCCAGACATTTCTACCAGGTTGTTCTTTCATCTCGCTCTGAAAGACAAGTAGGAGGCAGATGTGGGAATGTGCTGTCAATTTTAGTGCCTCTCAGAACTCCTGCCTACAGTGAAGGTTTATTTTTTGAGGCCGTCTAATTATTGAGTCAAAAAAAAAACAAAAAAAACATACCACCAACTGTGGCAAGGCTATTTGTGTTTTGTACACATAAATAAATCTCTCTTTCTCTCTCTCACTCTCCCTCAAACCAGGAGCGCAAAAGCAATCCGAAAACACATCAGTGCACATTCACACAGTGACTTTCAAAATAAGCTCATACACCCAAGCGGCGCATATTCAAGGTCTGAGAGACCCCCGACTGGGGCCCTTGATTGACCTTTTAGAAAACGAGTCCCATTTCTGTCGCCACCAAAAGAAATGACTCTGCAGCGGCCCATGAGACAGCCCACCTCTGCCTGCGCTTCTGGCATTTTCTGCCCATTTTCTCCTTCAATTATATTTAGGTGAAGGGAGAAGGTGGCAGGGAGAGAGGGGGCTAAAATATAATACGGAAGTGGCAGGCATCTCTGAGAACAGCAGAGGCTGCCTGCCGAAAGAGGAGGGGAACCGGAATATCAAAGCTGGCCTGAACATGATTCGAGCAAACTTGGCACAGTAGTCGATGGAGCGATCTCACATCATACAGAAAAGAGGCCAAAAGCTTTGATGGTGATGCCCTCCTACATGGCCACTGCTTCACTGGTAAATATCTGTAGGCATTTGCACAGGTGGTAAAACTTAGAATGCAGTTCAGCAACTCGATTCATAGGCCCAGGATCTTTCAAAATACTTCTATACCAACATTCAATCGATACTTTTTCTGACACATTTGCAACATAATGACATTTAGGATTGTAATTTGGATCCAGTTTAGAAGCTCTAGGTACCCTCACCCTCTAAACCTAGGTACTAAATGATATGAAATTAGTACTGGGAAAGTACTGGACTTTGACATCAAAGCCCTAGTAATGCCCCACAGCCTACTGAAGTAAAGAATCTTAGTACTTAGTACTCTGCTCTGGTTCTCACACCATCCTAAAACTTGAGTGCATCCTTGTATTTGAATAAAAAGATTTGCCAAATTAATGAAATGAAGTGAAACTGGAAAACAGGGGTGCCTCAGGGCTCCATAATGGTTCCAATCTTATTCCATCACATGTGTACACACAAAGGCACCTAGCCAAATCAAAATGTCATAATTAGAAAGTAGGCTGTGCCTTCGCCACGCCTGTCACATCAGCATGTGTTATCACCGCGCACCAGTTCCCAGGCTGTTCCTGTTTGCCTGCTGGAATGATGTCTGGCTGCGAGCATGGAAACTGGACCCGGCTACTCCTGCGACTGGAGATAAAGCAGTTCTCATTCTGGAAAGGTAATGAAAACACTTCCAATAGCAATCAAGCATCATTTAGGAGCAAAATAATTTCCACTAATCAGCCACAAACATCCCAAAAAGGATGGCTCCGACACACTCTGAGCCACGGTACAGTCTTACAGGACACACTGTTCACCTCACACCTTCAGAAACTGCCTTCTGGAGGGCTGATGGGCTTGAAATGTTTTCCAGCCACTCAGGGCAGATTTATGGAGCTTTGGTGGAGATGGACTGGGAGGGGACATGGGTGCCATTAAGAAGCACCATCAGTCACCAGGCTCAGTCATTGATCTACCTCTTCTTTGAAACCAGTTTCAGAGCAACACCCTAGAAGAACTGGCTTGGTAGCATCATTAGACATTATTGGTAGTGGGTTGCACCATGCAGGGCTGGAGAGCTGGAGGAACTCAGGATATACACACACTTACGGGCACGGTGAGTGAGGGAAAGCATGAAACTAATTCATTAGCCTTCTTACTGTGTTTCAGATGTAAAAGTAAGTGTGCAATGACATGCAACTTTAAGTTTATGGCATGTTCAGTTCCACCTTAAATGGTGCAGCAGTGGCATTCTGGCCCCTGCAGGCGCAAGAATGCCACTGCTGCACCATTTAAGGTGGAATTGAAATTTCAGAAAGAAGCTGGCGAAAACAAGGAGCACATTTCGGTTTCGTGAGCTAATATCTCTATCTTTTATCCCTTTTCTCCAAATCTTCCTGTCTGTCCTCTAACCTTTGCCTCCACCTTTACCTTCACCTCGTTTTCTGCTCCCAGCTGCACCCAAACGCTCCTTCTTCGCTACGTCTCAGGAGGTGAAGTAAAAAAAAAACACACACTCACCCTTCATCTGTGATTAACAGTGTAATATTTCCATCGACTTGGCAGAGTCCAAATGAGCTCCAGACGGCTGCCGGTGGCCCAAAACAGCTTCGGCTGCCTGCCTCGCTTTAGAAAAAGTCTAATATGCCTCGGAGACGCTGCTGCAGACACCTCTGCCTCGAACGAACTGTAACGTTATGAATAATTCATGACGTGGGCGGGGCCACGCGACAGAGCTACTTGTTGGAGGAGGTGGAGGGGAGGTGCAAGGTCGATGTCAATCAATGGTTCATCCTCAGCGCCCATGGGGGGAGCCTTCATTGCTACACCATATGGACAAAAGTATTGGGACACACCTGCTTTCCAGGGTTTGGGCAGAGCCGCCTCCAGTGAAGGTCAATCTTAATGCTTCAGCAGACCAAAATATTTGGGAGAATGCTTCCAACTTTGTGCACACAGATTGAGAGAAACTGTCAATTCCAGCATAACTGTGCACCAAGGTCCATAAAGATGACTTTGGATGAGTTTGGTGTGGAAAAACTTGACTGGCGCACACAGAGCCCTGACCTCAATCCCATCCAACGTGAACTGGAACAGAGATTGCGAGCCAGGCCTTCTCGTCCACCATCAGTTCCTGACTTCATAAATGCTCTATAGAATGAATGGGCACAAATTCTCACAGAAACTCCAAAAACTTGTGCAAAGTCTTCCAAAAAGAGTGAAAGCTGTCATAGCTGCTAAGGGGGGACCAGTTAAAGTCCATGTGGGTGTAATGGTCAGGGATCTCAATACTTCTGTCCATATAGTGCACCAGTGGTGGAATTACACATTTTGTGGAGGGGGCTCCACCTAGAAGACTTAAATATTAAATACACTTTATTAATAATTTAGGTCCAGTCTACCTCTGTACTGTTTACTTCTCTTCATTAGTGGCTGCCTGTTGGCCGACTCTTGGCTCATTGTTTCAGGAGCCACTCTCCTGCCTGCCCTAGAGGAGCAGAAGTAAGTGACATCAGCTGTCATAGAAAATCCACTGTTGACTTAGCAAAGATTATGAGCTACATTATTCATTCAAACCATCTGCTCATCCAGCACCTCTTGTGAGACAAGCCATTAGTCCCTCGCTCATTAAGTACCACTCCCCACACTGGTCGTCTAGGGATGGGAAATTAAATCCTGTCCGGAAAAAAACCACAAACTAAAACGGGTAATCACTTAATCATGCTTGGGCCAGGCATCTGGATGTGTTATGACCGACAGCTCTGGGTAGAGATTACTCATCTGCGACCGATTCCCTAGTCATACCTTTTCCAAGAGGAAGCAAACTGATCTGAAATCAGTGGAAATTTAATTTTTATAGGGTTCAGATTCACAGTAATAACCAAGGGTGAAATAATAATAATACCCACACGTCCTATTCAGACCGTCATCCATCATCTAGCCTGCCAAACAAACCGAATGAGAGATAAAGCCCAGTTTGAGGAAACAAGCCCAGCATGAGGGAACAAATGCTGGAAAAAACACTCTGCCACTGGAACATGTGACAAAGTGAATGAGAGAGAAGAGTGCAGATAAGCCCAGAGTCGGGAGTTTTAATATAAGTAGCTCTTGATTGATGGCTTCACACTATTTGGATTAGGTGTGTGGGAGGCAGGGGTTAAACCCGAACACCGCTGACCAAAGTCACAGCAAGCTGAGCTGAGCCAGGACGGTCCCGGCAGGGAGCAGGCGATCCTCAAATCCTCCTTAATCCAGTCAAAGTAAACTCACTTGTTCTGTGTCAACCCAGGTTACCCTGAAGACCTTTTCATCCATGGCAACCACCGCTCCACCCTGTGATGAATGTATATTGATTCACCTGTGTAAAGTTAATCTACCAATTCTGTCTATATGATTCACAAAAAAGTCCCTCACTTTAGAACTGAAGTTATAAAGCTAACATAATTAAGAGTAAACTGTCTATTTCTCATATGTGAACACAGCACAGCACACAGTGTGAACATTCATCAAGTTAAGCAGCCAGAAATACAGGAGCAGTGTGTGGGGTTGGTACCTTGCTCAAGGAAACCTCAGTGGTGCCCCTAGAAATACTGGGATTTTAACACACAACCTTCTGATTACAATGGCAACTCCCTAACCACTAGGCCACTAGAAGTCAATAGTCACCCACTCAAACCACATCCATCTCTTGATTAAGGTGAAGCAGGCTTGTAAACATGGTTTCACATGGTAATAATATATATTTTATATCAATATTTTTTGTATTTGCTTCATCCTTTCATGTTTCTTAGCAGAAAGCTTTTAGTGGCCCAATGTAATATGCTGGCCCCAAGCTATCCCCACACCATGAGCTTACCTTGCTAGCCATGATTACAACATACTACAACATATTTTTGTAGTGTTATACGTCTCATTTATTTTTTTGATGACACTAGCAATAGCCACAACCTTCTGATTAAAGGTGCAACTCTCTAACCACTAGGCCACCAACAGCATGTTTTCTCTTAGAATTAAACATACGGTTTTGGTTACTGAGACTGAGACTGAGATATATAAATAAGCTCATTCAAAAGCCAACACGCCAACACTCTCATTCAAAAGCCAACACTTCCTCCTACAGTAGGAATTGGTGGGGCTAAAGTCCTATAGGCTGAATAAGTACACATATGTAAATGTGTTGATTTTGTGACATCACAAACACTATGAATTTGAAAATGGGCTGTTTATGCAGATTGGTTTCCATATATGGACCATGTGAATGGGCACACTGAACTTGCATTTTGAAAATGTATATTTACAGACTTCTGTATTGATTTTTTTAATGTATTATTTTAATTGCAAGTTCCGCTTTAATATAGCGGAATGCTTCACAGTGTCAGGCAAAGTAATCACAATACTGATACTCCTTCCATTTCATGCAGCCCTAACTGCAGCCCTAACAGGAAGTGTGACACTATATTGCCTCGAGCTACACCAGTAAAGTCGAGCTACGAGGTGACAGCGACCCAGAGAAAAACAAAGAGACACAGAAAGTCAGGAGACGATTCAGTCACAGACGCTCGCTGTAGCTCTGAAGCAGGGGGGAGGTTACAAGAAAAATGCAACTGCAGTGCCACCTTTCACCCCCGTGTGATAGAAATATGACTTGACATTAGTAAAGGCAAAGTAATTTGACAACAAAAATAGACTTGCAACACAATTTCTCTCTGAACGACTGTAAATGCTACTGACACATTTGTGGGTAGAGCATGGTCAGGTTAACCGACCTGGTGAAACTTTAGCCCAGCAAAACCATGTCATTCATCCTCCTCCAAGGATGCAACTGAGTGTCCCCTTTACAGTTTGATGGCATTTTGTTTCATAGCAGGAGCTGCTAACCACAGGAGCCATCCTGCTGCTATTATTACCACAGAACAAACTGCAATATCTCTGTACACTGTTGTCTCTCAGTGGGTGGCTGTAACGTCAATTCCACTTTTATTTACGTCTCTGTCAGAAAAAAACAGAAAAAAAGCAAAAAAGCAGCCCAACTTCTGTGCCTGTAAACCTCATGTAATTAAGGTGGGGGTTCAGTGTGATGGTGTCACCAGCACTGAAGCCGTGTTCTGCACACCCATGAACCCTCCACGCCACATTTACATGGCAACAGTAGCAGCCTGACAACCGGTTGCTAGGGAGAGGCAAAAGGCAGGCCCCTGAAGAGCTGACTTGCTTACTTGGCAAGTGAGCTGTGCAAAAACGGAATTCCCCCGCGACTACTGAAAGGCCCGGGTTGCCATGGTGACCGCATGGAAGTGATGGAGCTTCTGGATGTGTTTTTTTTCCCTTCTTCTTCTTCAAGCCCCACGCTGTGGGATTCCAATGGAGACATTAGCACCAACCCATGCCGGCACATACTGAGCTCACTTACCATGAAATGTACCTCGGGCCTATCCTGCACGGTCATCAACAAATAGACGCAAGCCAGAAATGTCGTTTTATGAAAGCGTGACATTTCTGGAAATGCATAAAAATTGCTTTTATTGGTAGAGACCGACCTTCAAGGATTGAACCTGTATGAGAAAATACACTATTATTCCTATTAAAGGGGAATCCTGCCAAGTTAAAACAATATTTCATTATCACACTATGAGGACATGACATGTGAAGGTATGTCTGTAAACACACAAATTCCTTTTATTGATAGAAACTGATATTCTGTATTGAAGCTGTAGGAAAAGATACATAATTATACAGTAGTTTTAAAGGGGAATTCCACTAAGTTTTCATTTTTAAGTGTAAACAAAGCGATTCAGAGATTCCGAGTGGCCTGACCCGAAACGCTCCATTCTAGAAATTGACCATGTCATATTTCTTTATTTATTTACCCATATGTGTTTATATGGAGTGATGATAATGATGGTAATAAATGGTTGTGGTAAACTTGAACACAAAAAACCTGGGGACTATTTTGCCTCACAATGCCCTGCATGTATCCCTCCACCATGAATGGGTTTAGTTTTAGGCCAAAAGCTTCTCAGAACACTGGCATCAGGCAGCAAACTCAGAAGCGTTTAATATAACAACTCTCTGTGAGGGAGCTTTTAGAGGCGGACGTCTGGTTCTATTCGCCACAACTGTAAAGAAACCAGAGATAAAATCTTAACCACTTAATTAAGCAGAAAATTAAAGAAAACGTCCTTCGAACCTTGAGCCTGATAAAAAAAAAAAAGACATTTAAATTTGTTGCTATGGCGATCATTGGTGCTTTTCTCTTTCAGCTGTTATTACATAACAAATAAAGGTATTTAATGAAATGGCGAACCAAGACCAAAGAAAAAAAACTGTATTGAAGTGGAGATTTAATAGAAAAATGTAAATAACATGTACAACATAGCACAAAGGCCTTCAGAGTCTCTCTTGCATTTGTAAAGAGCAGAAGAAATGTTGCCCAAGCCCTATTTAAGACTTCACAGTTATATATAATGAACATTTGAAAGAATCAGTTATCATGGTTGAGCTGCAGTATGACTAAGGAGCAGATAAACATGTATCAGGTCTGTGTATGCATTTCTGATGGAAGCGAACTGCTGAGGTTTGTTGGTAAGAATCACAGTGTACAACAGTGTCAGTATTTAAGAGGGGCTCTTTAAAGCTTTTGGGGGACTTGTTCCTAATGATCAGTTACATCGAATGATCCCATCTCTTCAATAATATTTCTTGTGCAATATTAGTGTTTCTTTTAATGTCTGCTGCTACCAGGCACTTGAACATTTTCCAATGTGTACACACATACACACGTAACAATACAAAATTTGCTACCTGTGGGGCTAATAAAGTGTTACGTTGTCTTTTCCTAAACCACACACTCCTATACTTCATATACAGCATTACTAAACGGGTTTCTAGTCACTGTGTTCTGGTGTTAACACACTGTTTAGTGTGGTGGTGTGTAATTTGGGACACAGCCCTAGTTTTCGCAGCCCTGCCGACGCACCTGGTCGCCATGGATACGGAGAGACGCCAGTGGAAATTGAACCAAAACAACCTCGCCGTTAAGTCGAGAACATTGTACAAATATTCTGTTTCTTCGACGCTTTTAATCAACATCAAACCTGTTGTTTAGTCGAGAGCAGCTTTAGGTAAAGACAAAACCCCCACAAGTCTTAACGACTGGCTAATGTAGCCTAGGTTCTCTCTAGCATTATTTTCAGGTGTTATTTTATTTTAGCAATTAACGCTCTTCTTTAATGTACCAACGACTGTCATCCCGCTAGTTAGTTACTGTAGACCTTAAACTGTAAAGTGAAATAGCTAGAGCCCACGTAGAAATAGTAAATAGACAAAACTCGACTGAAGTCTACATAAGCCAATGCTGAGGAGCTGGGAGAGCCGAGCAGCCGAGGGTCTGAGCAAACTGACACGGGATGGATGTAAGGTATAAGGTAAACCGGCAAGCTCATTCTTCAGCTCTTCATAAACACCAGAGAGCATAAAGGCCTTTATGTTAGGTTAGACTGCATCTTAGTCCCATATATTTGAATCATAATCACGATCATTATGTACAATTACTTATGTCTATATTACGTATGTCCATATTACTTACATACTACTGATCTCTATTATTTGCAATAGTCTTACCATGTGAAAATCGCTACTTATGTTAATATTACTTACATACTACTGATCTCTATTATGTGCAGTTGTCTTACCATGTGAAGTTTTCTATATTGGTGCTAAATCTTTTAATTATGTGCAATATCTTATTAGGTGCAGTAGCCTTACTATGTGAAATATCACTACATATGTCAACATTACTGATCTAATACATGCAATAACACCCTACTAACCACTATCTGGGTCGTTAGTAATTCATTTAACTGTATGTTACTCATCTATAGCATTAATACACAGCATTTGTTTATATAGCATAGTGCATTTCATACTTCTGCAGATTTCGTATTGGATTTATTTGGACTTTTTTGAATATTTTATATTGTTCTTGTCTCTGTTAGTCTGCGCAGTCATAATATAAGCCAGTTCATCCAGGATCAATAAAGTTTTCTGATTCTGATAACTCCACTACTCAAGGAAGGACTGTGGCCCCTGGTCTTCATAATTTTAATACTAGTTTAACTGTTCATGCATCCAAAAGCTGCAAATGTATCTCATGAAATATCCTATATATAGTTTAATTACAGTGAAATATTGTTATATGTAGTTTAATGATGTTCTTCATTGCAACACTGCTAAAAAGTCAGTTTAAATGTGAATTCCACATTTTTCAAGCTTCCTGCATTAGTAAGTTCAGAAGCCTGCTTCTAAAAGCTCCCACACAAAGTTATTACATGAAATGGTTATGAATGCACTGCTTGATGCCTGTGACATTTTTACCAGAGTTTTGAGAAGCTAAACTAAAACCATTCATGGAGGAGGGGTACTTGCAGGGTTTGTGAAGCAAAACAGAAGGCACTTAGAAGACGTGTAGGTTCACTGGTGAGTTTGGAGAGTAAATAAAATGACCCAGTGAACCTTGGCCCTAGTTACCTCCACTGTAGTCTCAGCCTCAGACGTCACGCCCACAGAACGTTGGCTAAACGTCTGATGCATATGGTACACTTAACTGGAATCA
>JBBPDC010045750.1:0-11606 GCA_037974485.1 Hemigrammopetersius urotaenia
ACATATTCTGAACGCCTTCGGCAGAATTCAAATGAGCCGTTTTAATCCAGATTCATTCCAAGATTACAGTGAGATTAATCTAGATTTTAAAAAAATAATCTACGCCCACCACTACTAAAAATCATGCTAAAACACTGTTCTTCAATACAGTGTCCAGTTACACATGTGACATATGAAAACCAACCCCACAAGGACTACTCCACTACAGACCATGCTAATGACCATCAAACGTGAGGAGTTGATTTTAAAGTGTGGTCATGTTCTTCTCATTAATAACACATTTACTTTGTGTTATAGCACTGTGATAACCACCCAAGCAGCCAGAAAAATCTCATACAAATTACAATACATTACCTTCTCTGGTAAAACGAATCCAGCTTGAATAGAGCTTAAGAGAGACTACTACAAGTGCATCTGCTGTAATTAGGAGTTTAAGTGCTTAAGCGTTTGTTTCTCTGCAACATCTATTATAACATACAGTCTTTAACGAGGTGATCTCACTCCCTCTTTGCTTCTATAGCGTGTACCAGACTGCGCCCTCTGTTTAGGACTCTGAGGGGGGTGGTAGTGAGTTGCTCTTTTTCTCCATGGTTATGCTTCCTTTTAAAGCCAGTCTTCCTGCTAACCTTCCCGATCCTCACCACCTGTGCACAATCCTTTCAGCCCCTGCTGGATTTCCACTGGCACTAACCCCTCACAAGAGTTCTCACCAGTTATTTTCTTCAACCTTCGGCTTTTCATCACCAGGATATTCAGCCTTTACAGGGTATTTTCAAGCTCTCACCGAATCCTAACAAATGAGTTCCGGACTAAAGCAGCCTATAAGACCTTGTTTACACCTCGTATTTACATGTATTCCATGTCTGGATCGTGTCTGGGTGTTCTTGGGTGTGTCCAGGGTGGATGTCATTAAAGCTCTTCAGTAAAACGAAAAGCTTAAATGGAATACGGAAAGAAGTCCCAGCCTCACAAATCCTGCAATCTTGCATTTCCTCGATTATTTTCTCAACCACTAGTCAGCACTGGACAGTCACACCGGTGCTAATTGTAACACCAGTGTTAAATGGGGTCGAGATCCCACTCAGACTGCATCTAAAAATTCCATCACAGTCCATGACGTTCAGTGTGATCAAGCGAAATCCCAAAAACGATCCTTCACTGAAAGTGCATGTTGACGAAAGGTGTAAACAGTCTGTATGTGTAATTTGACGAATGCCGCCTATACACCATCTTCCCGCACAACCCACGTTTCCTTGTGGCATGATCCTCTAACCCTCATGCGTATGACCGATTGAATGGGAGCCCCCCTGCTTGCACATTGATTGTGAATTAAACAGAAGCACTCTTGGACGTCCCCATCAAATTATTCCTGCCAGTTTTGCTATGCCTCATTAGCCAAGCAGCACTTCTGAAGCTAATGACACAAGAAACGAGGGAAGCAAGCTTTGAGTAAACCCTTTTGACAAGGCTTTAGCTAGGCTAATGTTGTACCACTTTTTCTACTATCTACAAGCTTTAAGGGAAGGCAAGGTCAAGAAAGACATCGGTACGTTTCGACAGTGAGCTTGTCTATAAAGAAATTCTGCTTTCACTCTTCTGACAATTCTGGAGCAAAACAAACAACAAAAATCATCTCTGCACTTACACTACCTCTCTTTCCAAACACTCCGTCCGTACTGAGGCTGAAAAGTGACTGTTCATTCCTATTTGCTCCACCGGTGTCACGGGTCGGGCCGCGAAGCCCAGACCCGGAGCTTCCTCTGATCAAGGAACAGGCTGGGAGCCAGGAATCCATACTGCTGAGTTTATTAAACCAACCAAACGAAACAAAACAAGGCCGTTAGAATAATCCGAAAACGTGGAAGCTAGAATCAGGGACAGGGAAAATGAGGCGATGGACACATGAGGATAAAACTAACTAATACAACCTTATATACACACACAATCAGGACGTAAAACACAGGACAGGTGAAAACAAAGGAGACACGTGACACAAGAACAGAATGTCAAAATAAAAGGCCTCAAAGCAAAACAGAGAACAGAAAACAGACAAGCAGCGGCCTTTAGCGGCCGTGACAACTGGGGCCCTAAAACAATTTACCAGCCAAACTATACCTGTCCGTGCCCCTAAATCAAATGTGCTTTTTACAATAAAACAATTACAACATTTCATGGTAAATAGACCAATAGAAATGGTCCAAAATTACTGCTGAGTATTTTTTTTTTTTTACTGTCACGGAGCCTTGTCTCCGTGGAGAGAGGGAGGCGCAAGTGTGGATTTCCATACTTAACTTTACAAAAGAAAATGTTCTAATATTATGCTCTAAATCTAAATTCAGTCCTGACCGGTATAATTTAATTTCATATTTTAATTTCAAGAAATAATTTTGCAAAAATTTTACTTCCACTTTTTCTGCTTTTTTTGATTGCAAACAATGCATTAACAAAAGTTTCTTCAGTTCAGCCTATTCTGCTGTAGAATTATTGTATGCTGAAGGCTGTGGGGTTGGCGGTTTCAGAAGTGAACGGTTTCTCTTTCGTCTAAGGTGCATGTTTACTGCTCTACTAACAGGCCACGAAATATTAAAGCTGTATCAGCGGAGTTGTACCAGTACTCTCCATACATCTCTATAGCATCTGATATTAATGATCAAATGATAAATTAGTCAATTAGTCGTCCCTAATCTGTTATCATATACCTATAGCAAAATGTTATAAAGCTCAGAAATCCCGTAGCACATTTTTTCAGTAAATACCAAGAAATGCTCGTGCAGTTTTTAGCAGGGCATTCCCTCGTTAAGTATGACAGCCTGAGGGCTTCCTTGTGGCAGAAGACCAGGAACCTTCGGCACACAGTAACATGACATATGTTAGCATCACACAGCCTTGTCCACTTGTGCAGCAACCAGTACGCAAGCTTAGGCTCCACAATTCATCATTTGTAATTTGTTTTTAAACAAATAGTGAGTTAAAATAGTGAGTTTTACAGCGTTCATACCTCAAGAGACTGCAGTAATCTCAGTGTGTTTTGAGCAATTACAGTTCAAGAAGAGTGTTTCTGTCTGGCACGGGCAGACAGGCACAGATCCATGCTAACGTGAACTTTATTCAAGAGAACAGAAACGGGCACGAAGGCCACCAGGGAACACGAACAGAACACAGTTACTCAGGCGTAACTCAGACGATGGACTCTTAGTGAGTGTAACAGAAAACAAGACTTAAATGCAAAGGATAATCAGGAACACGTGACAAAAGCAGACCCCAGAACACACATCAAAATAAAAGCCCCCCAAAACATGAACAGAAAAACCCAGAAACAACAACTAAAAAGCAGTGGCCCGAACCGGTCACTGACCAGGCCGTGACACTGTCGATGCTTTTATGAGTTATTCGAGTGAGTTTATGAGTTAGTTCAATGAACCACGTTCCTCCAGGACCAAGTGCAGACAGAACAAAAAATACACCGAGTTCGTTTTCTGACCACTTTTCAGTGACACCACAGACTTTCTCTCTCCAACACACATTTATGGCGACTCGACCACAAAAATCATGATACTCGGCCCCAGGTCAACTGATCAGAAATCTGAAAACGCACACTACACCTGACATTAATGGATGTTATGGCATTGGAAGAGGTACCAAATTCTATCTATAAAATAATAAAATAATGAAAATGAAACTTAACAGGAAAGTTTTCCATTCTGGCAGTGGAGGACCGTTTGTCAGAAGTTTTTGGAGGGAGAAGAGGGTACGCAATGGGTGTGTGGCGTCGTTAATATTACTGGCGGCTTTGCAGATGCAGCATGCGGTGTAAACGTCTGTGACAGAGGGGACAGAAACTGATTCTTTCAGCTGTCCTCTATAGGGTCTGCCAAATCCAAAATGCATTTTTGGAACAATTCCTCAACCAAACTATGAAACAGCTAAAGAGAATTCACTTAATAATTCCTCCGTGGAACACATCGGGGCTCCAGGATTCAATAGCAGAGGGAGGTTTTTAGGAGCAGCAGTCTCAGCTTTCCTGTCAGACGTTGAGGAGATGGTGGGTGAGGACTAGGTGAAGGGTAGAGGTGATAGCTTTGTCCAGAGAGCAGCTGGAATGATAGCAGAGGGTCAGCTGTGATGTTATGTGCCTCATGATTAGCCTCTCAATGCTCTACATGATGATCAGTGTGACTGGCACCGAGGCCATTGAAAACACTGACGACTTTGTGGGCATGGGGATGATGGTGGTTGCTTTGAAGCAGGTTGGAATAACAGCGGTGATTAGTGAGATACTGAGTACATCACAGGCAGGTGGAGAGGTCCCGTAGTTGCACTGCCGCCATACGTCCCCGGTGTATTTAAAGGGCTGCGGATTTTTCAAGCATGTGGATGCTTTGCTGCTCTGATGGCCTGGAACAGGTTCCGAATCAGAATCAGAAAGCTTCATTGATACCGAAAGAAATTGCTTCTGCTGTGATTGCACAGATGCACTTAGACAAGAACAATAAAATATAAGGTCTAAAACCATCAATAAACTCATACTCAATATGAAATACATGTTATAAATACAAATGCTGGGGTATAAATACTATAGGTAAGTAATTTGCAGGTGAATTATTGGTAACGCAAATTAGGACTGTGACATTGCGGATAATGGGGAAAATTGATAATTGAATAATATTGACGGAAGAGGTGATATTTTGCTTGGTAAGACAGCAAAGTTGGCCCGTGCTGTTCTCAGGGCAGCCTTATCATCTGATGTGGGTTCTCAGCAGCGAGCGCACCTCCGCAGTTATCCATGGCTTCAGCTTGGGGAGTGTGGTGATGGTCTCCAAGACGATTGATGCACTTGCTGATGTAGCCAGTCACCAACACCGCGTACTCCTCCAGGTTGGTCGAACCACCGTTGGTTGCAGCCTCCCTAAATATATCTCAGTCCGTGTGTTTAAAACGGCCCTTAAGGTCAGAAATGCTGCCCAGGGTCCTGAATGTCGTTGAGCAGGCTTTGCATTGTTTGCATTAGCGGTGGGTGGGATGTACACTGTGACTATGAGCACGGTGGTGAATTACCACAGTAATTAAAATCTTCTACATCCAACAGTCACAAACTCCAGCAGCGGAGAGCAGTAGCCAGAGACCAGCACAGCGTTCGCACACCAGTAAACACACCGACCCCCCCCATAAGATTTAACACTCAACAATATGGTTGCAGTGATATGTTAGCATGTTGCTAATCTGTGTAGCTGTTTCCAAAAGGCTGTGGCTGAGCCATGTCTCTGTAAAAACAAAAACACAGCAGCCTCTGAACTCATGCTGGACTCAGATATAGTCCTGGTAATTGTTCAGGGGGCAAATACCTGGTGCCCTCCCCTGGCCACGCTGTGATCTGAGGGCCTGGTCCAAGTGGTAAGCGAGGTCCATCCACAAGGTAAGTTTCTTGTTTGTATATTAGCTGAAGCAGGCTTTGGTAGCTACGTTTACTGCCTGTTCAGATACATGTTAGCGAACTACACTACACTACACCAAAGTGTCGGACCCAGAGAGGCCACTGCGACTTAGCACGCCACCACCTTTGACGTGTTAAGGTAGTCTTACAAAGGTCATTTTTTTCAGCCAATATAACAGGGACCTAACAGTGGGTTCATTCATGCATTTTTTTTATTTTCAGCATGAGGTTTTGCGACTGCAACCTGTCGCTTTACCCATATCATGCAGCCTTGTCACAAACCACCTCCCTCTCAAGCAATCCGTTAATTCATTCTCTTTTATGAGAGTGGTAAGAGCTCATCTGTCCTTCTGGAGCTCAACGTCTAGCCAGTGGGGAGGTAAAGAGAGGGTAGCACATTAAGAAGAGGAGTAATCTGGTGACAAAGTGGTCTTGGCATCCGACACTAGCAAGGAAGGAAAAGCTCTAATTAAGCAGCACCCCGACAGGCCGAACAAACCCATGGGCGTTTTCTCCTCTCATAAACTCCTGTCTAAAGCAACATGTATATTCAGAGCCTGTGGACGCCCCTCTCCTACTTTTGCAACGTTCCTCACTAAGAAGCTTTCAACAGTGTAAGTAAAGTAAAGGCATGGGTCTTTTAGGCATGGGTTTGGTCATTTGAATATGCAGATATTCAAAACCATTTTAGCATTTGTCTTAAGAAAACGCACTTCTGGTTTGGAAAAATGAACTAAAAATATTTTCTTGAGGTGAACAGCATAGAACGGTGCAGTGGCAGAGTTAATATTGTATGACTTCCTGGCCTAATGTGGCCCATATATAAAAACTAAGCAGTAAAGGCAGCCTTGTTTAGTGAAAAAAGTGAAAGTGATCATTCGGTCATACGTAAACACACCACAGCACACAGTGTGAGCAGCACGAAATCCTTCCTCTGCATTTAACCCATTCACCAAGTGAAGCAGGGGGCAGCAGGAACGCAGTGTGTGGGGAACAGTATGTGGGGACCTTGCTCAGAGTACCTCAGAGGTGCCTAGCCTAGCCTTGCCTAGGTTTGTTGCTTATTTGATGTCCATTCAGTCACATCAGTCCACCTATAAACACCTACAGGCGTTTAGCCTCACTGATTCACATTAAAGTTATGATGTGCATTTCAGCCTGGACTGCTGTTTGAATGAGGCACAATTCAGGACATCTAATCAAAACAAATGTGATTTACATACATCTGTCTTAAAATACAGTATCAATTGTCCGTACAGTGCAAATGAGTAGAGAGGTTGGAAATTGGTAATGCAAAAACGGTTCGTGGTAAATAACCACACACAGATGTCTTTCTCTGACCTTATGATACATTTTTTTTTAAAAAAACGTCATAAAAACTTTTCTAGATGATTTTCCTTATTTGGAAGGCGGCAGTATCCACAGCTAGACACATCTGCACGTAAAATCCAGCTGATCTAATGTAAATATCCAGTGAGTCGGATATTTTGTAGAATTTAGAATGTTCATCAGAACGGCAGATGGATTACGTATGTATCTGGACTGACGATGTGTTTGAGTGTCTTTAGCACACAGTATAATTAGTGTGGAACGGATATGGCTTCTGATTAACTATGGCTGCCCTTTCCTCATTTCACTTCGTGGTGTGAAATTGCTTCAGTCCTTAATGTTAATTACTGCTGACTCCCAGCACCTATTTGGTGATTATAGTAATGGGTGTGGGACCTACAGCTCCCTCCTCAGTGCCTAGAGCCAAGATGGGAACAATGCGTTAATGCTAGAAAAGATCCCAAATGGCATGAAGTCTGCACTGCGTTGCATGTGTGATGAATGCTTGTGACTCATTACAACAAGGCCATGCTAAAGCAGTGGTTTGACAGATTTACACATTTTTCTCATTAACCCTAAATGTAGTTGAACAGTTGAGACATGTTTGGTGTCTGGTGTAAATTTGCACTGGACCTACAAGAGGCCTATGTAGCAATTCATCCCAAATCGTTTCCCACCTGCATCAAACTTATCTCACATAGACTTGCTTGTGTGTTTCTAACTTTTGCGCAGGCTTAATTTTGTTATATTTTTTATAGAAAGCTGTTCACTGCAATCTTTACAAGATTTTTGAATACACTATGATTCGATCAGTGCTCAACCCAAGTCATATTGATGCCCAAAATATATCTGCTTTTCTCCGATTTATAGATGATAGTATGTCTTACAGTGTCTGAAACTACATAAGCAAGTCTGGGAACATTTAATGATAATGTGGTTTTAATCAGGCGCGATGATCAGTTCACACAATGCTACATTTAAAGCCTCGTAGCTTTGGTAAGCAACAGAAAAAAGAAAAAAAACAAACTCCTGACATGAAACATGTTGGCTGACGAGCTACATTTGGAATAAAACCAATTGTGTAAATTTGATCTTCGGCTGTACTGTCGTTTTAAACGACAGAGAACGATCCACGGCACTCGACTATCTGAGCATGGAAAGAACGTGACACGAATGCTATACAGTCAAATATTCAGAAATCCGTATTTGTTTGCGAATTTACAAAGGGATATCTCCAGCAGCAGACCTCTCTTTTACAAACCTCCTCTCAGCTTCTCCAGTCCATGACTAATGCCAAAGTGTGTTCAATTGATTTTATTCATTAAACAGAACTTGAGTGTAATATGCTCCAAGCTGTTCTCCAAGTTGCTCATGTTTGAAGTGTCAAACTCACTCCCACCGGCATCAGCTCCAAGGGCACTTCCAGAGCTCTCTTTAATGGTATCTTCAATTAAACCAGCTCTAACCGCCTATTGTGAAACTGGCCTAGTCCCAGAAACCTCACTCCTGTGATGCATTAAACATCAGGCTTCAATCAGTTTATGCAGATTAATGGATAATTGTTTTGTTGTTTTCCTTTGCTATTCTTCTTTCTCGATGCGTGCAAACACACTCCGCTTGTTCACATGGACTGAATTTAACCGTTTTCTCACTTTTGTCTTCCAGTATGATCTACTCTTTGGTGACCTCATAACCAAGCTCTCGGCATTAAAGAAAAGATGCGGATATCGGAGACTGTTACCTGGAAATCTAAGCGCTAAACCAATCTCTGGAGAATTTTTGTCTGAATTTTTGTTTTTTTGTTTTTTTGGTCACCTGGAAGAAGATTGGACCTGGCTTCTAAAGAGTACTGAGAGAGAGAGAGATGGTTGTTTACCAGTTCCAATGCCTGAATGCCACACAGATTCTAGAGACCATACATTGTGGCCAGTCGGTCATGCGGGGGGGGGCACTCGGCACAATACAGCTAGCACACTTCTATTTACAAGTTCAAGTTCAAGTGGTCGTATTTGCACAGACTGTCTCAGGCGTAGCACATCAAGGTCCAACACCTACATCACCTTTACACTTCCACCAAATGTAGCTCCAAATGTTGGTGCTGGGTCGAGGGCGCATTTGGGGGAAAGATGGCCAACCTTATCAGCGAATGTTGCATTTTTACCAGTCACTCACTAGACCAATAAGTTCATACAATCTAAATTTTATGTGAATGGCTTTTGTGACGTGTACTTGTGCATACTGCGATAGGTGATTTTTATTATAAACATGTACATGTTGCATTCTTTGTGTACATAGCGAGATTTATGTAACGCACTGATGTTTTTTGGTGTCAGCAAAGAAACTGAAAAGGTCAAAAAACTCTTACATTGAGGCTTTACCTAGGAGCCGATTTTAAAAAAAAATACCACACCTTTGCACAATAGTTTGCAAAAATGTATTACGGTAGTTAAAATGTGTTGAAATAATCTATATTTATACACCCATAATACCAGTCAAGTCTTCCGGTATACAGTTGTACATTATAATGCGTCCAGCCGTCATGCTGTGTTATAGAGTATCATGTATTGGTTATAAGATCATTACAAGTAATATGGAATTTGCACCAATACAACGCATTACTTGCTCACCATATAAGATCGGTATTAAAGGGTAAGCTGTTCTTTATTTTTTATTTTTGCAAAAGCAATACGAATAAATTAATTTGGTTCCTAATTGTATCTGGAGATTTATATAGCTAAAATGAACAGGTTCCAGCAAAATGCTGCCAATAGTCTTCTCTGATAAAAGCCTTGCCATTTATTGGGTTATTTATTTATTTATTTATTTCTCCCTTGCATTTTCCTTATTCCAAGTACTGCCTAAGCCTTTGAACAAGAGGCTGTGCTGTTTGATTGTTCTTGTCACATGAGAAGCAAAGTGTAACCACACAATGCACAAATGCTTCAAGAACCCCAACGTCGTGATGCTTTTCCATTAAACCCTGGTGTTTAATGGAAATGAGATTTGTTTTGATGTTGGTTGAGCCTTGGGGGGGCATGAGAATAACAATTCCTTTAGGAATAGCCCATTTAATACAGCCATCATGTAGCCTGTTGGCTTTAGTATGCCTTGTGTAGTTACACTTGATGTATGATGACCAGACATTTTATATCCCTGCTGTGTTTGTGACCATTCATTATCAGTTACAATATTTGTATATTAAGTGAAATAAAATGCTATTTTAAAATCAACTGATTGTTTTTCTTTGAAGTGCTTGTACATGTATAAAATGAGAACTATCGGTCAGTAACAAAGAAAAAATCCACTAAAGTTTGTGGACTTCTGCCCCATACAGCATTTTTGGGTAATAGAGCAATAGAGAGTTTAACTCAGGAGCACAAAATATAAAACTTCAAAAAGTTGCTAGGTTACGGGGATGCTGGCAAGACATAGCTGGGTCTGACGTATTTAACTTGATTTAATGTAAATATTCATCCGATCAGTGCATAGTATTGTTTAGTCTATATATTTTACTATTATTTTTAAAAAAAAAATTTCGTGGCTACCATGGCAAGAACCGCCCGCAAATCTACCAGCGGCAAATCCACTGGTGGTAAAGTACCCGGGATGAAACTGGCCACAAAGGCTGCTCGCAAGAGTGCTCCGGCCACCGGTGGCGTGAAGAAACCTCACCGTTACGGATCTACCAGCTGCCTCTCCAGCGCCTGGTGCGTGAGATCGCCCAGGATTTCAGAACCGACCTCCGCTTCCAGAGCTTCTCCGTCACGGCCCTGCAGGAAGCCAGCGAGGCGAGACTTGGTTGGTCTGTTCGAGGACACGAGCCTGTGCGTCATCCATGCCAAGCGTCACTATCATGTTTAAAGATATTGAATTGGCCCTCCATATCCGAGGAGAGTGACTTAAAATAACTGCTTATGGTCCCCAATACTTCTGCTGTCTTGCCATGGACATCCTGCTATTTAGTTATTTTGTTATTTTCTCAGTCTGTATGCACTTTGAGATTTGTTTGTAAAATATTATTATTATTATTATTGCTATTGTTATTGTGCTTCTGAGTTAAAATGTTGCTCATCAATTTGAATTCATTATTATTTATTGATTATACATTTGTTATTTTTGATTATATTAAAAAATAATTAAATATATACAAAATTGATTATATAATTTTTTTTAGCATCAAATGGTCACAAATGTTTACAGTTGTAATACGGACTAAATGTTTCATTTAATTTCAGACAAATTGATGTACTTTAAATCTTTTCTGCTACGGACTAAAAAACAAAATATTGCCTATTTTTTCTCTTTCAATATTCGGCACATTTTCGCTGAAAAAACGTATCAGCGTGATTGGGGTGTAATGTCTAAGTGATGCCTTCATTTATTTGGCTTTATGCTGTCCGCCGCCAACATTTTTAGACACAGTAAAGTTTACTGAGTAAACACACCGGTCTTTCCTCGTCTACCACCGCAGTGAAGCCAAGCACTACATACACTCCGTCACTGTCACAACAGGGGGGGTTAACCCACTGCCGTGATTTACCTCGGGGCAGACAGGGACAAGGCAAGCAGGCATCCATGACGTCAGGATCTTTATTTAAACGTTAAACGTGGGCAGAAAACAAAACCCTGGCTCAAGGGCCGCTGCAAACATGAACGTGACATAAAGTAGAAATGAAGAGATGGACAGATAACCGAATGGCAAACAAACAGAACTTAAATACAGACAATAATCAAGACACAAACACAAAACAGGTGAAAAACAAAACACATGACACAAAGCAGACCTAAAGTCAAAATAAAAGTCCCCAAAATCCCATAACCAAACAGAACAAAAACAGTGACCCCT
>JBBPDC010045761.1:0-11605 GCA_037974485.1 Hemigrammopetersius urotaenia
CCCTTAATGTGAAAAAAACTTTGTAAAGTTGAACCATAGCTGTAATTCTCAAGGACACACACACGAGAGAGAGAGAGAGAGAGAGAGAGAGAGAGAGAGAGAGAGAGAGAGAGAGAGAGGTAGTCATCTCGCAGTATGAACAATAGCATTCACATTGATGTCCAATCCATAAATCTCTCTCAGTATCCCACAGCGCAGGTGTGGGTCTATTATTTGAGCCAACGTAAGGAAAAAGAAAGATGATAGTGCGAGGTCCCATTGATTAGGACTTCCATTACTGAATATCCATAGTGTGTCTGTGTGATGAACTGCTATTCATTGTTAACCCTAGCAGGTAGTCTCCGCCACATGGTGAGACCCCCTGTCCTCCTGCTACAGCTGCTCTGGCTGTCCTTCCTTAATCACTTCAGCTGCTCTCAGAGTCCAAGAATCAAAGAAATACTCCCGTGTTTCCTAGCCACCATCTATCTGCTTCGTCTGTGGAGTACAAACAATTACGGCGGATAATCACGTTGATGCATTTCCCTCTACTTAGTCAGGAGGAGGAAACCCATTCTGCTGAAGCACCTGCCCATTTGGCTTCTATTGTAAGCGTGTTTGGAGTCAAATGCTTCGCTGTTCTTTTATTAAGTCCATTGAAGTCAGAGTTTATGGTAGTCCACCATGTATTACAGCTGCAGCAGATTGAGACGAGGCTGAAAAATACGCAAAATGCTGCTTTAATGCATCGACTTGCTTATTTATGGCCTCGGACAAAACCTATGATGCCGACCTGACACTTTCACTTTTTATTTTTCCTCCGTATCGATTTTCCTCCTCTGCCATTCTGACAACAACAAGATCATCCATCATATCACGGGCCGGCTCCACAGAGACACCACAGACCCCAGGATGTGACAGCCTAAGTGGGGGAAGCACGGCCTGGGCCTTCGACCCATTTGGGTGCTTGATTCATGGATGCAGGAGGACACCGTGGACGGAAAAGCCATCAGAAGTAATTCTGTTAGCCTCGGCGGCCCTCTAAGAGTGTGGGCCATGTGGCAGGGTGGGGCGCCGTGTCCATTTCTGTTAGGATGTGATTTCCTATCCCGTCCCGATGACCTCTGACCCCTGCGCCTTGTCCCACGTCTTGACTTGTTTTTCACCCCTTCTCTCGCCGCCCCAGTCTTTTATGTGTGTTTTGGCAGTAAAGTGATAATGTGTTTTTTTTTTTTCATACTCAGGACATCAAGCTACTTTATGACTATGGAATGTCACCGTGTTCCTTACAAGTCCTTTTAAACGTGATTTATCTCGCATGGCCTCGCCGAGGACAGGAACCCAATCTGCAGTTAAAGTGCTCAAGGAGAAAATGGAAGATAAAAACCAAAGCCCAAGACCACTGATTAATATATCAGGAGCAACTGTAAAATGAATCTCTCTGTGTGTCTGTATGCTTAAGGTGATAATTGAACGTAAAAAATTGAATTTACAGCTTAGTCCCCCATAAACCAAATGTAGTCGATCAGCCACGTCCGGCGTCTGAACTTTGCTGTTTTAGTTTTGCACTGGCGCTAATGTGGTTAACGAGCCTTAAACAGGCTACACCTCAAACTCAATCCCAAATAGACCTGCTTATGTGGTTTCTGACACTGTGTGATACGCTGTTATCTATAAACATGGACATGCTTTGCACACGATCTTTAAAAAGGTGTCACAAAAGGACACTGAAGTCGTAGAAGAGTCATTTCTGGTTCCATTTTAAAGGTTAAACAACCTTCACACTTCACACAGTGTAGATTACCATGTTAGGTTCTTTATACTCACACGTCTTGTTTACGAATATGACTCTTTAGGGAATCCAGACTGGTTCTTCTAAGGCATTGCCCAAATAACATTTCTGAGCCTTTTTGGTAGCTATTTTAAAGAAATATAAATGACGTGTAACTTTGAGTGATGACACAGAAGAACCGCACTTGGTTCCCCCACTTGGTTCTGTTCACGTATGACAGAATGGTCACTTTACAATTTACAGCAGCTGGTGTCTGGGCGTGGAGGTAGCTCAGTGGGTAGGACACTTGCCCCCAGACCAAGAGGTCATGGGTTCGAATCCTACTGGGTCCCTGAGCAAGACCCTTAACCCCAAGTTGCTCCAGGGAGACTGTCCCCTGTAGTTAGAGAATGGAAGTCGCTTTGGATAAAAGCGTCTGATAAACGCCGTAAATGTAAATGTGGCCTAGTGATTAGGGCATTCGCCCTGTGATCAGGAAGTCGCGGGTGCGATTCCCAAGACTGCCAGCCACACTGTGTGCTGTGAATTAGTGTGTTCATGTATGACAGAATTTTCACTAAAGACCGTTTCAATCATGTGCAGAATCAGATGCCTATCTTTTATTTATCATGCAAACAACTCTTTTTGAATCCTGAGCAAAAGTGAGGGTTTTTTTTGCCAAATGTTCCAAGTGCTGCTGCTTATTTATGCACTTTTTATCTGATTATACCAGTGTTCTTCAATACGTTTTTGAAACCCTGATGTGATCGATGGGTCTCTCTTCTTTCATTGACATGGAAGGCTGGTTTCGTAAGACTGGAAATAACTGACGGTGCAGGACCAAGGTGGTCGCTAAGTGGATACAATTGCCATCAGGACTTTGGTATCGCCAAACACAGATATCAGCAGAAGCTTATAGACATACATAAATATAGCATGCCACCTAGCATATGTTAGAAACCACATATGTGATGGTTCTAGCGTGCGGTTTTCTAGACGCAAAATACAAGACTTCTTTGTTGTTACTGTAACAGTGCAAGGAGGCAGTGCCTGACCTCATACATGCTCTACAGAGTGAATGGGCACAAGTTCCCACAGAAACTCCATAATCTTGTGGGAAACCTTCCATGAAGAGTGGAAGCTATTAGAGCTGCAAAGGGGGAACAACTCGTATTAAAGTGTAAAGATTATGTATTTGAATGCAATTTCATTATAGTCCCTGTTGGTGTAATGGTCAGGTGTCCACATACTGTACGTACACATTGGCTATCTATAGTATGTACACCCAAGCTATTGTGTACAGAACATACTGTACTTCATATTTTCTGTCTGTGCAGTAGTAAACCATTTCTTCTGCCATCATTACATGTTCTGATTCTGACTCTGACAGCAAAAGCCTTTAATGCCTTTAATCTGGATTTTAGTCCACATTTACATTTACGGCATTTATCAGACGCTTTTATCCAAAGCGACTTCCATTCCCTACCTACAGGGGGCAGTCTCTCCCTGGAGCAACTTGGGGTTAAGGGTCTTTCTCAGGGACCCAGTGGTGGTGTGCTGAAGGTAAGATTCGAACCCGTGACCTTTTGGTCCGGAGGCAAGTATCCTACCCACTGAGCCACCTCCGGACTGACATACACAAATACAGCATGCCATATATTGCTTGAAACCACACGTTCAAGTCTATTTGAGACGACATGATGTTTTTATTGTTTGAACATGCAGTTTTTCATGAGGCTAATTGCTGCTATTACATTTTAGGTAGTTCCTCAGATGCCATTCTTGCCTGGTAACATTTGGAATAAAGAGAAAATGTGAATCAGATTTTTCACCAAACTGGTCCTTCACGTGGTAGAATAGTGGCAGAAAGCTGTGTTTTTGTTTACCTCGTGCTGCTGGTGTATACAAAAGCCACATGGGTGAGTGCAGTGACGGAGCTTTGACGTGCTGACGACCGCGATGGGGTCGGCTGCTGTGGCCGCGGACAAAGGACGACACTGTGGGCCGAGAGAAAGAGCACATGATCTGCATTTGTGCCCCTGGCACCGTACTTGTTCTCTTCATTAGGTTTATCGCCTGTTACCCGCTGCGATGCCTGGTCTACTGCATCACTACGGTTATGGGATTTGTGTAGTATGTTTACCAATCGCTCTTGTCCGGGGGCCACAGCGAGCCGTGGTGGGAGACAATAGCGGACAGTGTGTTCTCGTAAAGGACACCATTCTCTCTGCACGGCTGCATGACTCCTTTTTTTACTACGTGACCTCCCACGACACGCCCCCAAAAACAAGAGCGGGGGGCAGAGGATCCCCCCCTGCCCCGGGACTCATAACCTCAGTGAACCCCACACACACACTCGGAGCTCCCTGCGCCGTCAAAAGGGCCTCTGTTAGGCCCATTAGCTTCACACCGCATGTGTGCAAGCCACGCACAGATCTGTTTTGTTCCTCTTGTAAATTTTGTTCTTTAGGCCCTGCCATAAACAAGGCCCAGGCTGTGGGCCACGCAGAGAGGAGAATAACGGGCAGCGAGGGGAGAAAAGAAAGGCCAGACTGTGACGCTCCGTCTTTGTGCGAACTTTAGCATTCAGCAGCTCATGTGACTCGGACAACAGGCTCTTGGTTCAGCAGCAGCTCATTATGAGACGCAAACGAGATTAAGCCGGCTAATCGTCGCACTTATTTTCATTTGCCTGCATCATTTGATGAACTCTGCTCCGGATGGAAGGCCACAGGAAAAAAGGAAGCGTGCCTGTTGTGCGCTCAGAGGCAGCACTGTTCAGTTCAGCTCGCTCTAAAGAGACACAGTCATATCGTACACAAATATGTGACCTGACCCTTGAAACGAAGGGTTTTACTGATTTAAAAAAGCACACATCCTCGACAGGGAATACTCATATATATGACACCTCCCCTCATTTCAGCATATTTTTACAAAGTTTAACAAATGGGACAGAAATATTAACAAATGGGTGCTATAACTTGCACAGGTCGGGGTTTATTTATCTTTTTTCCCCGGATGTTCAGTAATCAACAGTAATTAAAACGTTCAGCAGTGTGTTCTCACAGTTTGTGTACTTTTGCATACATTTTTGCATAATATCTGCAATTCCATCCCACTTTGAATCTTCTTTTATTGATTTTCTATGTATTCTTTCATTTATTTCTTTTTTAATGGTTTACTACTATTTTCATGCTTAATCTGTTTTCTTCTATTTCTGTAAAGCACATTGAATGATCTTTGTGTATGATTAAGAAAGTAAAATTATTCTTATGATGCACAAAAGCAATAGAAATCTCAAAGGCCCTGGTTTTAAAATGTGTTCTGAGAGATCAGATCAAGTGTACAGCACTAAATACAGGTGAAACCACCACCAAGACAAATCTTGATCCGATCACTCAAACCACTTGCTGTGGAGGCCTGATGGTGTGGTGTAAATGCTAATGTGTCCTGATGAGTCTCCATCAAGGACGTCCCAGGACGAGACATCACACGAGAGCACACCAACACAAGAAATGGGGAGAAGTGTACAATAAAACAGTAGCATACTGTGAAGCTAAAGACAACTAAAGCAAGGCTGGGCTCATGGATGGATAACTGTCCCATTTTACATTAAGTAAAGTATTGTAAAAGATTCTCCCGGGGAGCAGTGTGTGGGGATGGTACCTTGCTCAAGGGTACATCGGTGGTGCCACCAGCCATCCTGGGATTCAAACCCACAAACATCTAATCACAGTGCCAACTCCCTAACCACTAGGCCACCAGCTGCCCCCATTAAAGGATGCTGCAGGTTTAACATTTTTAAAAATTGCAGCTGTGCAGTGTTGGTGTAATTGTAAGAGTGAGGCTGCTATAAGCTGTAATGCTTGCATTGCTGGCGTTGGACTAAAAGTGATACTACAAGTACGCGCGGTACAGGTGTTTTTGATGGGCACAGGTGTAAATGGTGACAACCCTCCGCTGTCCACTTGTGATCCTATAGCCTAATTTCAAAACCTAGTGTAAACAGAACTAGAAACTGTAGGTTAAAAAGTGAAGAAAGCTCATGAAAGCTGTGGAGTATGGTATAAACTGTATGGCCTCAAACTGCTTAGCTGTTAATCTGGAATGGACTTGCTTATGCGGTCTCTCGGTCTGTATTACCAAATACACAAAAATGCTGTAAAATTTCTGTAGACAGTCATACAGTGTCAAATAGTATTAGTCTTGTGGCAATAGGTAAGACTGATTAAGGCATGCGTTAAATTTGGATGATAAACAGATAAGATTCCATTACTTGTTACTGAAGTGAAAAACTTAGGATATAAAGTTGAAGCACCAAACATATCGGCTGATCGGCTACAGAAAAGGGGAAAATGTGTAAGATGGTGGCGATGATCCATATTTCTCCACCAATGTAGACTCGTGGCTTTACTAGAGCAGGGGTTCTCTCCTCCACAGGAGTGCCAGCTTTGTTCTGCTTCCATATCTTTTGTACTGGCTCACACTGTATGGCGTCTGAGGGGTTAGCGCCGCTTTAAACAGGAGTCCTACTGGGCTCCAATTAAGACCCGGAGAAGAATTAATGAACAAGTTCTCCATCTCTGCCTCCCGCTCTCCGCCGCTCTATTTATCCGAGCGCTCAGGGGGACACATGGTCTCAATTCAGCTGCAATTTCTTCCTTTGCTAAATTAAATATGTGTAATTTATGTTTTTATAAACATAGATGACCTTGCCAATGGCTCTAGAAGTCCTAGTCGTTTGGATCTCTCTTTTTCTTTTGTTTCGCTTCTCTCCGTTCTGCTCTCCTCCGTGTTGTGTTTCATTTGCTTTCATGCCCAGAAGCCACATTCAGAAGTTTCTCGGTTTGCTAGAAAGAAGAGAACAGTTGGAGGGATGCTGGGAGAAAAGAGCCATTCCACAGAGACACACACACACACACACACACACACACACTCGTCAAAGTGTTCGGAGCATAAAGAGCTGATAGGTGTAACAGACCTTGTAACACTTTCCTCCCTTTCTATCTAAAAGAATAGCATTGCTTTTCTAGTACAGCATCCTTTTTACGAGTATTTCTTTATTCCAGCTGAGTTTATTGTGATTGTAGGGAACAGCGAGACACAGCCTCAAAAGCAATCCACACATCTGTGCTACAAAACACACAGCATCTATAATTATTTATTATGTAACCTGGACAAGTCTTCCAACTTGAAAACAAAACTCTTTTCAGATTAAATATGACTTAAATGTGAATAAAGCATATCAAACATTACAAATATGTTTCTTTATTACCGCAGAAGACCAAATATCAGCATCAAAGGAAGCTGGTATAAAGGGGTTAGTGGGTTTAGCCTGCCCTCTTTCTCAAATTAAAAAGGGTTTCAAATGAAGGTTTAATTTTTGGCAAACATTTCACTTTACTTGCTATTAGAAGCTGGTAGGCTTGGACTCCTATGGACCCACCGCCACTACCAAAAGGCTGTAAGAAAAAAAACTTAATTCACATAGAGGGGGCTGATTTGCATCTAGCCCCAGGCAGTAGATACACACAGTCCATCTGTGATGCTGTGTCAAATGTGCTCTGACTTTTTAACATGTAGTGAAACTCCCTCTAGATTCTTTCTCCTTTTTTGGCTCAGTTTTAGGCCTATAATGTCCAGTTCGACCTCCCCACAGTTTGCAGTCTGTAAACATAACTGCAGGCTATATGTTGTATATATGTATTTGTCATTATGTTTTTTTGTGTCATAAGAAGCCTGTATTCATCCAAATCAAATATCTGCAAAATGTTAATTTACAGTAACTGTATAACTGCAGTACACATAGATTCTAAGCTTGTATACTAAGTAAAGTAATATTGTGAGGCATTGATTTAAACTTATATACCATCATGATCTGTTCTTGTTGTAAATAAAAAGTGCAAAAATGTGCTGCTGTGAAATATATAGACATTTGGTAGACGGCTCGTTTCATTGTGTTTGATTGCTGTAGCTGAGAAGAGGCTCAGCATCGGAGCTAATTATGAGTCAAAAACCAGTAATCAAAGTCATCGACAAAATCAGTAGTGCACTTTTACTTGTAATACTAGCATCTGTACATTTGGTATGTAGGTTTTTTATTGTGAATACAGTCTCCAGGGTGAATTTGGAAAGATACACACCCAACTGAACACATAGAACAAATTTAAAAACTTTTTTACAGAAAACAATAAAGCAAAGATTAAAATTATATATAGTTTCTTTCTATATAAGAATTATATTTTGGGATTGTATGATGATAACCACTGAAAACAAACCAATTTCTTTCATCCTACAGGTTTATGTCATTCGAGCAAAGACTCAAAAAGCAGCACCGCATTCGTTTCTTTTACTATAAATATTATTATTTTATGTTTTTCTTCCTCCACTCAAGTGAAAATGCTAACCCCGACATGGGCTGCATATTAAAATGTGTACGGTTAACATGTCATGCACAAATTCACATCCGGCCGCCCGTGTGTAAACATTACTCTGAGTCACCAGCTGGTACCCTGACTTTCTTCATCCTTCAGAACACACTACACACTTCCATCAGTTTTAATAAAGACAACAACACTGTAAACATGATAAACAGAGCTGGAGAAAGAGAGAGAGAGAGAACGAGAGACAGAGAGAAAGGCAGAGACACAGAGAGAGACAGAGCGAGAGAGAGACAGAGAGAGAGACTCAGAGAAAGACAGAGAGAGAGACACAGAGAGAGAGACAGAGAGAGACACACAGAGAAAGACTAAGAGAGAGACAGAGACAGAGAGAGACAGAGAAAGAGAGAGAGAGAGAGAGACACAGAGAAAGACAGAAAGAGAGAGAGAGAGAGAGAGAGAGAGAGAGAGAGAGAGACAGACAGTCAATGTAGTAGAGAGAGATGGAAAAATGGATGGAGAGACAGGGAATAGAGAGAAATTGAATGCCCCTGAAATGTCTGTTATTTTAATTAAAAAAGGGTGACAGAAGCTTCATAAATGTCATGGACGACGGGGGGAACCTCAGGGGCAGCAGGGACAGACAGGCTGGCAGGCATCCATGAACTCAGGCTCTTTATTAAACATAAACGTGAAACATGAACAGGAAACAAAACCTGGCTCAAGGGCCGCTACAGACATGAACATGAAAACTAGAAATGAGGCGATGGACAGATGACTGTGGGACACCCAGACAGAACTTAAATACATGACATAATGAGTGCACAAACACAAGACAGCTGGAAAACACAAAGCAAACCCGAATATCAAAATAAAAGTCCCCAAAACCCATAACAAAACAAACCAAAAAACAGTGACCCCTACTGGCCACTGGCCGAGCCGTGACAATATAGTTCATAAAAATTGATCTACAAAGCTGTTCAATCTGACCGGGAAACAAACCTTAAACAATCACAGTCAAATTTACAACTGGAGCAAATATGAGGACAAAAGTCAGCAGAGAAGAGAGAACTAAGGAAAGGAGGAAAAGAGGAAGCACATCTGTTGGAATAAATTAAAAAAAGAACTACAGAGACACACCAGGATCTAAACAATCATTAAAGCAGCAAACAGATCTCTATTCTCCTTCACAATAGGGGCAAGGAAGCCCATGTTAAAGCTTAATACTGTGAATAAACTTTTAATGGATTTAAAGATGTTTAAAAGATAGAATGTACATATAGGCATTCAAGTTTGATCTAGTTTGTTATAGAAGAACGCTCAGAGGCCAGAGGATGCGGGGTGGAACCATTATAGGGGGGGTGGGGGAGATGCCCCCACCTTTATTTTCCCACAAAGTCTTAGAGCGCTGTGCGTCCCCCGCTCCCCCCGACAAGCAGCCGAGATGTGGAGAGCACCCACTGCGCACACCCCCAAACACAGGAAACAATGAACTTTCAAAAAAATTTATACAAATAAATAATTTGTTAACGCGATAACCTGCCCAGCCCTACTGTTCCGCTGAGCAGTGGTGGCCTAGTGGTAGGATTTTTGCCTCTGGATCATGGGTTAAAATCCTACCTTCAGCATCACCACTGGGTCCCTGAACAAGACCATTAACCCCAAGTTGCTCCAGGGAGACTGCCCCCTGTAGTTCGGGAATGGAAGTCGCTTTGGATAAAAGTATCTGATAAATGTAAATGTTTAGCACTGATAATGATGAGGCATTTGAGGGGGTGCATGCATGTCTCAGCTCTTGTCTGTGTGGGGATGAAATGAACTATAGCCCCCCCCCTATAATGGTGTCCACTTGGAACCCATGTAGTAGCCAAGTGGATGAACTTGATGATCACAAAGGTTTAAACCCTCACTTTCTACCATTCCCATTAACTTCTCTAGGGCTTATGTATTGTTGGGTTAGGTGTTGGCTAATTATTATGTGACAGTTGTTGTATAGATGCTCTGACTGCAGTATCTCGGTTAAATAGTTGACTCGGATTTAAGCTGTTTTTCAGGTAAGAAACAGTCGTGTACTTCTTAAGCACTGATGTACGTCGCTCTGAATAAGAGCGTCAGCTAAATGCCGTAAATGTAAATGTAAATGTACCATTGTGTCCTTGAGCAAGACACTTAACCCTCAGTTTCTACGGGGGGACTGTCCCTGTAACTAATGAAAGTAATTCGCTGTGGATAAGAGCCAAATGCCCTTTTGTAGACCAGTTCAGTCAGACCAAACAGGTGCAGGAGCTGAGGAGAGACATAGATTGCCTGCCAGAGCACATGGAGGTGCTGAGGAATGGTGCTGGCAGGATATGAGGACAGTGTAAAAAGTGAAAAGCAGTGAAACAGGAGCTGACATGAGGGTTGTCAGGCCTCAGACAGAAGATTTTTCAAAGCACAGCTGCAGTCTCAGTCGAACCTTCTCAGCACTCCCTACACTGAGCATTCCCAGCCCTCTCCAAGCCCCACTAAGCCAGCCGGCAATCAGAAACTGCCCCAACACAGAAAGACCACTTTGAAGTAGTCTTAGACACAGCCTTCCACAAACAGGCAAACAGCAGACAAACAAAACCCCGAGAAAAAATAGATACTGAAGCCGCAGTCTTTATCGATTCTAACGGAAAGTTCTTACAAGAAAAGAAGCTTTTCCCCAACCAGAGAACATCAAAGATATGGTGCCCAAAACAAGAGATTCCCAACAAATCCTCACTGACAACATCCCTGGCAATTCAGCCTCCATCATCATTGTCATCTATACAGGCACAAATGCGCTTAGAACGGAGCAGGAGAAGCACTGGTTGGAGGACTGGTGTGCAGGTTAGCCCAGAGAGCTGAAGAGACTTTTCCCAATGCCAAGATTGTAGCCTCCTGCCCCACTAAGGAAAAGAGAGGCTTTGTCAGTGTAAGGACAGACAGGCAACCGCAATCTGCCTCCACCAGCTCAGGGTCCCCCACCAGTCAGATCTGTGCATTATCCCTCACAACCCAGAGCAGCACTTCATCACCCAGCAGTCCCACCGGTCCAAAATCAGCCAGACAGCAGAGGTACAGCAACCCCACTGTCCCAGGAGTGCAGACCACAGCAGCAGCGCAGCTCAGCTGATGCCCTCAGAGGAGCACGCGGTGCTCAGGAAATGGATGAGATCAAGCATTTCTTACAGCACATCTGGTCCAAAACCAGGCGATCTCAACAAAACATGTTCATTTGCTCATTGTTAGTGTTGCAACACTATTCATGTGTTACTGTTGGTGAAATGGTGGATTCACAGATATTCATTATTTATTCAGACCCCAATCCCTCTGTCTGATCAAAGGCAAAATCACTGGTTCATCAAAAGAACAGAGAATAGCAGCACCACACACACACTTACACACACACACACACACACACACACACACACACACACACACACACACACACACACACACACACACA